>JASPKZ010009180.1:5000-63766 GCA_030220185.1 Diploptera punctata
AGGGGATGATTGGAAAACATTAGCCCAGGATAGGGATGTATGGAGAGCTTATGTACGCGCGGCCATGAAACTACGGGGTCGACAGTGCTAGTAAGTTAATTAGTTGGTTTAAACGACATAGTTTTATACAGTCAAGTCTCGTAGACTTCGGTGAGCAGGTCATGTGACACAAATGAGGAATGGAAGAGGGGCATGGAAACTCTGTAGGAAAACCAAAGGGAAGGCCAATAATGAGGTAGGAGGTTAATATTAACATGATACTAGGGATGTAGAATATACAGGGAATGATAGGAAAACTCTCAGGATAGGGATATATAGAGAGCCTATGTCCGCGAGTCTAGGTACCACGGTTCGATAATGACGATAGGTTAGGTGAGGAAGTTGACAGTTAATATATACAAGATTATTGGATGATCTGGCGCTCCATGAGTTGTCTCTTTCGTTTGAACTTTAAAAAGAAGTTTAACGTTGTGCATATGCCGTTCTTGCGTTAAAGTCACCTCAACTTCACATTTAATTTTCAGGCATTTTTTTGGAAATAAATCAACGTATATATATTTACACACACACACACACACACACATACACATATATATATATATATATATATACCAGGATTCGCCTGGTGGTGTAATGGATATCACACTGAGGTACAGACTTAGAGATCCGGGTTCGAATCCCGTCCAGGCATTTATTTTTCTTATCATACCATATTAAGCTTGCATTGCTCAATGTTAAACATTTAATTATAACATCGATAAAGCGTCACTGCTATAAAGTAAAAATGTTCTCTTTAATTTGCTTACTTGTTATAGTCAGCTACTAGATGACAGTGAAGACCGAGTTCTCGCGACATCTAGTAATAATGGAGAATATAATACATATATAAGAAAAATAAATGTTTGCATTGGATTCGCCTGGTGGTGTAATGGATATCACACTGAGGTACAGACTCAGAGATCCTGGTTCGAATCCCGTCCAGGCATTTATTTTTCTTATCATATCATATATATATATATATATATATATATATATATATATACACACACACACTTTCCTCAGATTATTATTCACATATTGCAATAATAATTTGTGCATTTTTTTTCATGTTTTAAATTCGATTAATGTGGGTGGACTTCTGGCATAGAATCCGCTATCACGAGATTGAAAATAAGATTATAAATACATGTAGAATGTAGAAATCACGTATTGCTAATTTATATTATTTATGACTGATCACAGTTATCAGCACAGCTATTAAGTTTAAAACCAAGAAATATTTAAAAAAAATAACCAAAATCTGATGTAATTAACAACATATTCTAGACAAAAATAAAGTAAAAATTAAAATTTCTATGACATATTTTTGGTAGTTTTAAAGTTTAAGGCATTATATAAATAATTATAACTGTTTAACTGCTTATATAACTGTTATTATTGGTTATTTAATAGTTATAACTGCTATTATTACGTCATAAACATCTTCATATTTCCAAATTATAACACTTATTCTCCACAGGCGTCTGGTTCATCCAAGGTACGCCTACAGTGTTGCAAATTAACAAAACACGATCGCTAAGTGGCGATGTTTGTGTCTCCTTGACGCGAGTTCTGACATTACTAATGGATCGTCAATTAACATGCAAACGAAATATTTTAAAAACTTTGAAGTTTATAATAAAATATATACTCTATGTAATTGCTCGGATATGTTTTAATATTATTTTTAAATAGCTTCATTTTTCAAAATTGTCTGAAAATGTTTATTTTTTGTGCAGCTTTGACAGTTTTCGTGTAAAAATTAAAAAGAATACAATGTGTAAATTCAACAATTATTATTTAAATAATAATAATAATAATAATAATAATAATAATAATAATGATAATAATAATAATATTAATATTAATAACAATAACAATAATAGTAATAATAATAATATATTGAAAATCTGTAGTGTTCCAACATAAAGTTCTTAGGAACATTTTAGGACAAAAGAGAGATGTACAGACGGGCGAATGCAGAAGACTACATAACGGAGAACTACATGATCTATATTGTAGGAATCCGGATATAATAAGGACAGTTAAGTCTCGTAGGCTGCGATGCGCAGGACAAGTGGTACGAATGCGGTATGAAAAGGAGGCATTGAAGCTTCTTATAGGAAACCAGAGTGAATACGGCCATTCGGTAGACCAAGAATGAGATGAGAGAATAATATTTATCACGATTTGTGGGAAATAGATTATACAGGGGGTGATTGGAAAACATTAGCCCAGGATAGGGATGTATGAAGAGCTTATGGCCTTGTGGCCATGACCCTACGGGTTCCATAGTGCCAATGAATTAGTTTAAACCACATGATTTTATGCAGTCAAGTCTCAATGAAAGAGGTGTATGGAAGATTATTGTAGAAAAACAGCCAGTTGATAGATCAAGAATGAAGTGGCAAAATAACATTAAACATGATTTGGGCGAAGTAGATTATAATGGGATAAGAGGAAAACATTAGCTCAGGATAGGGGTGCATGGAGAGTTCCAGATAGATCCAGTGAGTTACTTAGTTTAAACGACATAGATTTATACGGTCAAGTCTCCTATATTTCGGTGAGCTGGCCATGTGACACAAATGAGGAATGAAAGAGAGACATGGTTGTAGGAAACTAAAGCGTAGGCGATATCAGGGAAATAGAATATACAGGGAATGATTGAAAAACATATAGGTATAGGGATGTCTGGAGAGCCTATATATAGGCCTATATAATTACGTCACACACGTCTTCATATTTTCCAAATTACAAGCTTTATACTCGACAGGCACCTGGTTTATTCAATGTAGGCCTACAGTGTTGCAAATTAACAAAACACAATCGCTAAGTGTCACCTTATGTCACCTTGACGCAGTTCTGACAGTACAAACGGATCGTCAATTAACATGGAAACGAAATATTTTAAAAACTTTGAAAATTACAATAAAATATATACTCTATGTAATTGCTCAGAGATATTTTAATATTATTTCTGAATAAATTAATTTTTCATAATTGTCTGAAAAGGTTTATTTTTATGCAGCTTTGATAGTTTTCGTGTAAATATTAAAAATAATGCAATATGTATATTTGATTGAAATTTTATGAAAGCCATTGAGCTACTTATTGACTTTTCCGGAGACGGAGAATGACAAGTAGATTGTTGCCACATCTACGTTATTTCTTAGACTATGTTGTGTAAACATATTTCGCATGTTAATTAGCAATTTTTTTTTCAAACTTTATAAATATAAACCAAACGTAACATAAAATTAACTGAGAAATTGGAAAATTTACAAAATAAAAATATTATTATAGTACTATTTATAATTAGTAACAAATGATTAATAAATAAATTATAATTATTTTATAATTATTTTATAATTAATAATAATAATAATAATAATAATAATAAGTCCACCGCTATGATCACGCAGCGGGCCCAGGTTCGATCCCCGGTCGGGACAGTTTTTCTGGGTGAGGTTTTTATCGGGGTTTTTCCTCACCTGTAAGACAAATGTCAGGAAAACTTTAAGGCCCAAACGGTCCCCGAAATCATATGGCCATCGCAATCATCATCATTCATATTCATCTTAGGTTAAGCTTAGGATTAGGGACTCTCCTGGCGCACCATTATCATCAACATCACCCATCATATCATCGGGGCAAAGTAACCCCACCTTCCTGGCGCCCCAACCTCAGAAGTGGGTTACAAGTACGCCATGCCAGGAGACAAACCAGGAATGTCAAAAGAAAATTCTGGGGCATTTGAAAAAAAATAATAAAAAGTAATAATGTGAAATAATAATGGAAATACTGTACTATTTCAGAACAAAGTTCTTAGGAAATTTTTAGGACAAAAGAGAGATGAACAGACGGGCGAATGCAGAAGACGACATAACAGTGAACTACATGATCTATATTGTACGAAATCGAATATAATACTGTTAAGTTTTATAGACTGCGATGCGCAGGACACGTGGTACAAATGCGGAAAGAAAGTGAGGCATTGAAGCTGGTATAGAAAACCAGAGTGAAAACGGCCATTCGGTAGACCAAGAATGAAGCGTGAGAATATTATTTATCATGATTTTAGGGAAGTAGATTATACAGGGGATGACTGGAAAACATTATCCCAGGAGAGGGATGTATGGAGAGCTTATCTACACGCGGCCGTGAACCTACGGGAACAATAGTGCTAGTAAGTTAATTAGTTGGTTTAAACGAGATCGTTTTTTACAGTCAAGTCTCGTAGATTTCGTTGAGCAGGTCATGTGACACACATGAGGAATGGAAGAGGTGCATGGAAACCAAAGGGAAGGCCAAGAATGATGTAGGAGGTTAATGTTAACATGATACTAATGAAGTAGTAGGCCTATATACAGGGAATGATTGGAAAAATCTCAGGATAGTGATGTCCGCGAGTCTAGGTACCACGGTTCGATAATAACAATAAGTTAGGTGAGAAAGTTGACAGTTAATGTACACAAAACTATTAAATGATCTGGCGCTCCATGAGTTGTCTCTTTCGTTTGAACTATAAAAACAAGTTTAACGTTGTACATATGTCGTTCTTGCGTTAATGTCACCTCAACTCCACATTTAATTTTCAGGCATTTTTTTTTGGGGAAATAAAAAATTGAAGAAGCAATTAAATTGGTACGGACACATTAGAAGGAAGGACGAAGGAAGACTACCTAAGATAATCATGGAATGGGTACCACAGGGAAGGATAAAGAAGGGTAGACCAAATATTACGTGGATTCAGGGAATCAATGAAACTAAGAGGGAATGGGAAATAGAATAACATATATGGATGAACAGAGAAGAATGGAAAAATGTGTTGAAACAAATCTGTAGTTAACTGTGAACATGGGTACCGGAAAAATGTATATTCATTGTAAAAACCGGAATAATAAAAAATAAAATAAATCAATTTATATACTTTCTTCAGATTATTATTCACATATTGCTATAATAATTTAAGCGTTTTTTTTCAAGTTTTAAATACGATTAATGTGGGTGGACTTCTGGCAGAGAATCCGCTATCCTGAGATTGAAAATAAAATTATAAATATAATGTGTTAGAATGTAGAAATCACGTAATGCTAATTTATAATATTTATGACTGATCACATTTATCAGCACAGCTATTAAGTGTAAAACCAAGAAATGTTAAGAAAAAACTAACCAAAAACTCATGTAATCAACAACATATTCTAGTCAACTTTTATAAGATTCATGATGTGTTCCGTTGAGGTTTATTCAAAATTAATATAAAATTATATAATATTCACCTGAAAGGTCCGTCTCCTCAACTTAATTATCATTTAACTGTAGCGCTTTCGGGACTTGTCCCATCATCGGCAGGATTCAAAACTGGTGTTTCACTGAAGATCTGGTAGAGGGGGTTGCATGTATTTGGTTCGTTTTCGTTTATCAGGCTGTCGTTGTGAGCTGCTTTCATGATTTCCATCTCTTCGAGTACGTTTATCTTCGCTGGATTATTTTCTCAAATGTAAGGCTAATAGTTAATCATGATTTTATACTGGAACTTATTATAATAATTGTTATAGGAAGGAGTAGGGCGATTTCTACATCAAAAATTAAGAAGATAACTGCAATTAAAAAGAATCGCAGGGAAAATGGTAGACGGGCAGAGGTTTTGGGATCAAATCCGCATTCAAATGGAGATGATTTTTCTCGGTCTTCAATTATTTTTTTTGATAAGATTGAGGCTAAACTTATTACGATTGTAGATAAAATAATAATGAATAAGGTTATAATTGTTATTATGAAAATTACTTATCTTGTAAATACAAACTTTTTGATTGGAAGTCAAATATACTTAATATATTAGATAAATATATATATAATATTATTTTATCTCCCCCATCAGTAAATTGAAATATAGAGGAATAATCATACAACATCTACAAAATGTCAATGCACAGAAAATAATCCAGCGAAGATAAACGTACTCGAAGAGATGGAAATCATGAAAGCAGCTCACAACGACAGCCTGATAAACGAAAACGAACCAAATACATGCAACCCCCTCTACCAGATCTTCAGTGAAACACCAGTTTTGAATCCTGCCGATGATGGGACAAGTCCCGAAAGCGCTACAGTTAAATGATAATTAAGTTGAGGAGACGGACCTTTCAGGTGAATATTCTATAATTTTATATTAACATATTCTAGACAAAAGTAAAGTAAAAATTAAAATTTCGATTACCTATTTTCGGTAGTTTTAAAGTTTGAGACATTATATAAACAATTATAACTGTTTAACTGCTTTTATAACTGTTATTATTGGTTATTTAATAGTTATAACTGCTATTATTACGTCATACACATCTTCATATTTTCCAAATTATAACATTTATACTCGACAGGCGTCTGGTTCATCCAAGGTACGCCTACAGTGTTGCAAATTAACAAAACACGATCGCTAAGTGGCGATGTTTGTGTCTCCTTGACGCGAGTTCTGACATTACTAATGGATCGTCAATTAACATGGAAACGGAACATTTTAAAAGCTTTGAAGTTTATAATAAAATATATACTCTATGTAATTGCTAGGAGATGTTTTAATATTATTTTTGAATAGCTTCATTTTTCAAAATTGTCTGAAAATGTTAATTTTTTATGCAGCTTTGGCAGTTATAGTGTAAATATTAAAAATAATACAATATGTAAATTCGATTGATATATTACACGGGCCATTGACCTACTTATTGATTTTTCCGGAGACGCAGAATGAGAAGTGCATTGTTGCCACATGTACTTTATTTATCAGACCATATTTTGTAAACAGGGTTCGCACGTTAATTAGCCATTTTATCAAACATAACAAATATAAACGATAACGTAACATACAATTTACTGCAAAATTTATAAAATCTATAATTTCAATATTTATTTTATTATAATATTATTAATAAATAAATTGTAAATTAAAATAACATAATATAATAATATTGTCAATATATAATATTATTAATAAATAAATTGTAAATTTAAATAATAATAATAATAATTTTTTATTTAGGAATATTTCACAATACAGTATTTCTCCTTCAACCGAAAGTAATTTGTTGCCAGAGGTTTCTTGACTAAAGCAACTTCTTCCCTCAGATCTCTAGGTTCCATACTTCTCTTCACTCCGTCCATCCATCGTTCTCTAGGCCTGCTTCTTCCACTTCTTCAATTAGCTTTCCAATTAATGATCTTCTATGGTATTCTCTCTTCTTCCATTCTTACGAGGTGTCCATACCATTTCAAAAGTTTTTCTTCTATTTTTCCTAATATGTTTTCTCAACTTGCATAATTTCCCTTATTGTGATGTTTCTGACCTAATCCATTCTTGAAATTCTTGCACATCGCCTCCAAAAATCCATTTCTACTGTTAACAGCTGGTTGGTTTATTTTTTACTTACTGTCCAGGTTTCGACCCATATAATAAAATGCTTTGTAACAGAACTTGAAATGCAGTTTTCTTCGTTCTGTATATTACATTTCTATTCCAAAGTACTGAGTTCAACATACCAACGATTCTTCTTCCATCAATTATTCTTATTTAAATAATAATAATAATAATAAAATAATAATAATAATAATAATAATAATAATAATAATAATAATGACAATAACGATAATAGTAATAATAATAATATATTGAAAATCTGTACTGTTCCAACATAATGTTCTTAGGAAAATTTTAGGACAAAAGAGAGATGAACAGCCGGGCGAATGTAGAAGACTACATAACGGTAAACTACATGATCTATATTGTAAGAATCCGGATATAATAAGGACAGTTAAGTCTCGTAGACTTCGATGCGCAGGACAAGTGGTACGAATGCGGTATGAAAAGGAGGCATTGAAACTTCTTATAGGAAACCAGAGTGAATACGGCCATTCGGTAGACCAAGAATGAGGCGAGAGAATAATATTTATCACGATTTGTGGGAAATAGATTATACAGGGGATGGTTGGAAAACATTAGCCCAGGATAGGGATGTATGAAGAGCTTATGGTCTTGTGGCCATGAACCTACGGGTTCCATACTGCCAATGAGTTAGTTTAAACGACATGATTTTATGCAGTCAAGTCTAAATGAATGAGGTGTATTATTGTAGGAAAACCAGAGAAAAATAGCCAGTTGATAGATCAAGAATGAAGTGGGAAAATAACATTAAATATGATTTGGGCGAAGTAGATTATAATGGGATAAGAGGAAAACATTAGCTCAGGATAGGGGTGCATGGAGAGTTCCAGATAGATCCAGTGAGTTACTTAGTTTAAACGACATAGTTTTATACGGTCAAGTCTCCTAGATTCGGTGAGCTGGTCATGTGACACAAATGAGGAATGAAAGAGAGACATGGTTGTAGGAAACTAAAGCGTAGGCGATATCAGGGAAATAGAATATACAGGGAATGATTGAAAAACATATAGGTATAGGGATGTCTGGAGAGCCTATATATAGGCCTATATAATTACGTCATACACGTCTTCATATTTTCCAAATTACAAGCTTTATACTCGACAGGCACCTGGTTTATTCAATGTACGCCTACAGTGTTGCAAATTAACAAAACACAATCGCTAAGTGTCACCTTATGTCACCTTGATGCAGTTCTGACAATACAAACGGATCGTCAATTAACATGGAAACGAAATATTTTAAAAACTTTGAAGATTAACATCAAATATATACTCTATGTAATTGCTCAGAGATGTTTTAATATTATTTTTGAATAAATTAATTTTTCATAATTGTCTGAAAATGTTTATTTGTTATGCAGCTTTGATAGTTTTCGTGTAAATATGAAAAATAATGCAATATGTATATTTGATTGAAATTTTATGAAGGCCATTGAACTACTTATTGATTTTTCCGGAGACGGAGAATGACAAGTAGATTGTTGCCACATCTACGTTATTTCTTAGACTATGTTGTGTAAACATATTTCGCATGTTAAGTAGCAATTTTTTTTTCAAACTTTATAAATATAAACAAAACGTAACATAAAATTAACTGAGAAAATTGGAAAATTTACAATAATAAACATATTATTATAGTACTAATTATAATTAGTAACAAATGATTAATAAATAAATTATAATTATTTTATAACTAATAATAATTATAATACTAATGATAATAAAATAATAATAATAATAATAATAAGTCCACCGCTGTGGTCTCGAGGTAGCGTGCTGCCTTGTCACGCAGCGGGCCAGGGTTCGATCCCCGGTCGGGACAGTTTTCCTGGGTGAGGTTTTTATCGGGGTTTTTCCTCACCTGTAAGGCAAATGTCAGGAAAATTTTAAGGCCCAAACGGTCCCCGAAATCACATGGCCATCGCAATCATCATCATTCATATTCATCTTAGGTTAAGCTTAGGATTAGGGACTCTCCTGGCGCACCATTATCATCATCATCACCCATCATATCATCGGGGCAACGTAACCCCACCTTCCTGGCGCCCCAACCTCAGAAGTGGGTTACAAGTACGCCATGCCAGGAGAGAAACCAGAAATGTCGAAAGACAATCCTGGGACATTTGAAAAAAATAATAAAAAGCAATAATATGAAATAATAGTGGAAATGAATAATAGAAATACTGTACTATTTCAGAACAAAGTTCTTAGGGAAATTTTAGGACAAAAGAGAGATGAACAGACGGGCGAATGCGGAAGACTACATAACAGTGAACTACATGATCTATATTGTACGAAATCGAATATAATACAGTTAAGTTTTATAGACTGCGATGCGCAGGACACGTGGTAGGAATGCGGAAAGAAAGTGAGGCATTGAAGCTAGTATAGAAAACCAGAGTGAAAACGGCCATTCGGTAGACCAAGACTGAAGCGTGAGAATATTATTTATCATGATTTTAGGGAAGTAGATTATACAGGGGATGACTGGAAAACATTATCCCAGGATAGGGATGTATGAAGAGCTTATCTACACGCGACCGTGAACCTACGGGAACAATAGTGCTAGTAAGTTAATTAGTTGGTTTAAACGAGATCGTTTTTTACAGTCAAGTCTCGTAGATTTCGTTGAGCAGGTCATGTGACACACATGAGGAATGGAAGAGGTACATGGAAACCAAAGGGAAGGCCAAGAATGATGTAGGAGGTTAATGTTAACATGATACTAGGGAAGTAGAATATACAGGGAATGATTGTTAAAATCTCAGGATAGTGATGTCCGCGAGTCTAGGTACCATGGTTCGATAATAACAATAAGTTAGGTGAGAAAGTTGACAGTTAATGTACACAAAATTATTGGATGATCTGGCGCTCCATGAGTTGTCTCTTTCGTCTGAACTTTAAAAAAAGTTTAACGTTGTACATTTCTTATCATGACATTTTAAGCTCGCATTGCTTAATGTTAAACATTTAATTATATATATATATATATATATATATATATATATATATATATTGTGTGTGTGTGTGTGTGTGTGTGTGTGTGTGTTTTTGACATGATAAGAAAATTAATAAACGCTCCAACGGGACTTGAACACGAACCTGTGGATTTATCCCAGTGCTCTATCAATTACGCCACCGAACAAGTCTAGTAAAAACATTCGTTTCTATTATAATAATATATCTCATTATTACTGGATGTAGTGTGATATAAATACAGAGGTCTGTGTTCAAGTCCCGTACGAGCAATTACTTCTCATATCATGCCAATTCAAGATTGAATTGCTCAATGTGAAAAATTTAATTATAAATATATATATATATATATATATATTCCAGTGTTCTTCCCTTCACGCCACCAATCAAGTCAAGTACAATCATTAATTTCTCTAATAATAATATATTCTCATTATTACAAGATGTAGTGGGATATAAATCCAGAGGTCCGCGTTCAAGTCCCGAACAAGCATTTATATTTTTTAACATATCATTTAAGTTTGCATTGTTCAATGTCAATCATTTAGTTATAATAGTATATATATATATATATATATATATATATATATATAATGAAGTTATTAAGACCTTTAGCGGGTTATACGCTTTATGATCACATGCGTAATGAAGATATCCGCAAAGCTCTCAACACACCAGCAATAACTGAAATCATTCAAAAATATCAAAATAATTGGCATGAACACCTTCTGAGGATGCCAAACAATAGACTACCTATGCAGATATTGAACTACAGACCCACAGGGCGAAGAGACCCAGGAAGACCTAAGAAGAGATGGAGGGATCAATTTCTTTCCTGAAGCGGAACAGGCCAATTGGCTTAATCCATGCCTGCCATTGATGATGATGAGTATGTATATATATATATATATATATATATATATATACATATCCTAGTGTGCTACCGATTACGCCACTGAGCAGTTGTAGTACAAACATTCATTTCTCTTATAATAATACATTGTCATTATTACCAGATGTAGTGGGATATAAATCCAGGGGTTCGGGTTCAATTCCCGTCGGAGCGTTTAATTTTTTTTAGCTTGTCATTTCAGATTGGATTGCTCAATGTCAAAAATGGAATTATAATAGTCCATAGTAATTCTGCCCGAAGGCAGGTCCTTCACTGCAATCATAGCATTTTCATGCTATGCTTGCAGCTTTATTACGGAATTGTGTAGATATGGTAGCTTCCCGTTGCTTTCCACACCGGTGAAGGATGATGATGATGATGATGATGATGGTGATAATGATAAGGATGATGATGATGGCCATATGATTTCGGGGACCGTTCGGGCCTTAAAGTTTTCCTGACATTTGTCTTACAGGTGAGGAAAAACCCCGATAAAAACCTCACCCAGAAAAACTGCCCCGACCGGGGATCGAACCCCGTCCCGCTGCGTGACAAGACAGCACGCTACCTCGAGACCACAGCGGTGGACTGTTTATATATATATATATATATATATATATATACCAGTGTGCTACCGATTATACCACCGAGGAGGTGTAGTAAAAATATATATTTCTCTTATAATAATATATTCTCACTATTACTAGAAGTCGTGGGATATAATTCCAGAGTTCCGCGTTCAAGTCCCGTCAGAGCATTTATTATTCTTTTCATGTCATTTTAAGCTCTCATTGCTCAATGTCAAAATTTAGTTACTATATATATGTATATATATCTCAGTACGCTACCTATTACGCCACAGTCCAAATATAATACAAACATAGAATTCTCTAATAAAATAGATATACTCATTATTACTAGATGTACTAGGAAGTAAATCCCGAGATCTGGGTTCAAGTACCGTCCTAACATTTATTTTTCTTATCATTTCATCTTATGCCTGCATTGCTCAAAGTGAAAAATTTAATTAATATACATATATATATATCCCAGTTCGCTACTGATTACGCACCAAGCAATTCTTGTACAAATATTTCATTCTCTTATAATAATATATTCTGATTATTACTACATGTAGTGGGTTCAAAATGTTGAGGTCCGGGTTCAAATCCCGTCCGACCACTTATTTTTCTTATCATGTCATTTCAAGCTTGCTTTGCCCAATGTCAAATATTTTATTACAATAATATAGGAAAGCAACGGGAAGCTACCACACTTACAATTCCCTATTAAAGCTGCAAGCATAGAATGAAAATGCTATGATTGCATTGAAGGACCTGCCTTCGGGCAGAATTACTATGGATGGAGTATATATATTCCATTGTTCTACCGATTACGCCACCAAGCAGGTCTACTACAAAAATTCTCTTCTCTTATAATAATATAATCTCATTATTACTAGATGTATTGGGATATAAATGCAGAGGTCGTTGTTCAAGTCCCGTCTGAACTTTTATATTTCTTATCACCTTATTTTCAGCTTGCATTGATCAATGTCTAAGATTCATTTATAATATACATATCCCATGCGCTACCCATTACGCCACCGAAATATCTATTACAGACATGTATTTCTCATATAATAATATATTCTTAGTATTACTAAATGTAGTGGGATATAAATCCAGATATCCGGGTTCAAGTCCCTTCCCAGCATTTATTTTTCTGATATTGTCATTTTAAGCTTGCATTGCTCAAAGTCAAAATGTAATTACAATATAGATATATCCCATTGCGCTACCGATCACGCCACCGAGCAAGTGTACTACAAACATTAAATTCTCTAATAATAAAATAATCTCATTATTACAAGAAATAGTCGGATGTAAATCCAGAGGTCCGGGTTCTAGTCCCGTCCTAACATTTATTTTTGTTATCATTTGTTCTTATGCCTGCATTGCACAATGTCAATAGTTTAATTATTATATATATATATCCCAGTGCTCTACCGACTACGACACCGAGCTAGTCTAGTACAAACATTCATTTCCCTTAAAATAATACATTCTCATTATTAATAGATATAGTGAGATATAATACCAGAGGTCCGGGTTCAAGTCCCGTCCGAGTATTTATATTTCTTGATCATGTCATTTTGAGCTTGCTCTGGCATTTGTCAAAAATTTAATAATGATAATAATAATAATAATAATAATAATAATAATAATAATAATAATAATAATAGTAATATATATATATATATCCCGTGCGCTACCGATTATGCCACCGAGCAAGTCTAGTACAGACATTCATTTCACTATGATGATCTTGATGAAGGTTTTCGGGCTGTGGGCCGTAGTCGTGCGGCTTGTAGTTCCCCTACGTTTCGCGCTAAAGACTGCGTCGGGGAACTACAAACCTCACGACCACGGCCTACAGCCCGAAAACCTTCATCATAGCAACTCCGCCCGTGAAAGTCTACGTGAATACATTCATTTCACTAATAATAATATATTCTATGTAGTGTGTTATAACACCAGAGTTCCGGGTTCAATTCCCGTCCGAGCATTTATTTTTCTTATCATGTCATTTTATGCATGCATTGCTAAAAGCCAAAAATTTAATTATAACATTATATATATAATATTTCCGCCTCGCAATATTTACAAAAAAAAATATATTAACTTCGTAACACTATTCCACGAAATGGATTTTTTCAAAAAAAAAAACAAAAAAAAAAAAAGTATGTTGGCGTTGTAACTACCTGTGCAGAGCAACGACACAATATGTGAATATTGAAAAAGTCAGTTTTGATTTGATTTTAATAAAATACAAATCTCCCTTCACCAGGTAAATACTAAATACAATTAGAAATACCAAACTTATTAAGGATTAAAATGTTTGACAATATATTACGTTTTGTACTGTTCACATTTGAAATATAAGAAATTTAAATATAAAATTTCAAATGTTTGTGTCTATATAGCCTATATTTTTTAGATATGATTTTATGTTATTCGAAATTACAAGCGCAAATTCAAAATAAAAATGAATATAATTCCTCCTTCAATTTTATATATATATATATATATATATATATGTGTGACACTTACTTACTTACTCACTGGCACTATCGAACCCGTAGGTTCATGACCGCGCGGACATAAGCTCTCCACACATCCCTATGCTGAGCCAATGCTTTCCAATCATTCCCTGTATAATCGACTTCCCTCAAATCATAGTTAATGTTGTTCTCCCACCTCATTCTTGGTCTACCAACTGGGCGTTTTCCTTCTGGCTTTCCTACAAGAAGTTTCCATGCACATCTTTCATTCCCCATACGCGCAACATGTCCTGCCCATCGCAGTCTACGAGACTTAACTGTTCTTATTATATCTGGCTTCCTATAAAGACCATGTAGTTCATTGTTATGTAGTCTTCTCCATTCACCTGTCTGTTCATCTCTCTTTGGTCCAAAAATTTTCCTAAGAACTTTATTCTCAAATACTCGTAATCTCCTTTCCTCCCTTAAAGTAAGAGTCCATGTTTCGCATCCATATAATATAACTGGTAGAATAATAGTTTTATATATTTTCAGCTTAACGTTTTTTGAAAGGAGTTGGGACATCAAAAGTCTCTGCAATGCATAATAGCATGCATTTCCAGAATTGAGCCTATGTTTAATTTCTTTGTGCATCTCATTCCTATTTGTGATTATTGTTCCTAGGTATTTGAATTCAGCCACTTCCTCAAAATTTCCCTCATTTGTCATTAGCTGTCCATTTCCATTATATACTGAATTTCTACGTGTGACCATATATTTAGTTTTACTGATATTTACTTCCAGTCCTAATTTCTTAGTGTTACTCAATAGTGTGTGCGTGTTGGCCTTTAGTATCTCCTCGCTATCGGCCAGTAGTACTACATCATCAGCATAAACTAACAGCTTATTAATACCATTCAGTTGTAAGCCTTCCTCATTCTCTAAAGATTTAATGGCATGCTCTAGTACAAAATTAAATAGTAGAGGAGATAGTGCATCTCCTTGCTTCAACCCATTCTGGATTTCAAAAGTGTCTGAAAACTGTTTGCCTACACGCACCCTACTCTTTGAGCCATTTAGACACATTCGTATAAGTCTAACTAACTTTTTAGGAATTCCGAACTCCAGCAGGATACAATATAACTTCTCCCTCTTAATTGAATCATATGCTTTTTTGAAGTCTACATATAGTTGATGTACAGTACCATTATATTCCCATTTCTTTTCTAAAATCTGTCTTATACTAAAAATCTGATCTGTTGTAGACCTGTTTCTTCTAAATGCACATTGATGATCTCCTAGAATGTCATCAATATAGGGAATAAGTCTGCTTACTAATATATTTGTTAGAATTTTGTACGAAGTTGAAAGTAATGAGATGCCCCTGTAGTTGTTGCAATCAGTTTTATCTCCTTTCTTATATATTGGTAAGATAATTGATTCCTTCCATTCATCTGGAAGAGCTTCTTTTTCCCAAATCATACTAAGCAACCAGCGTATCTTGTCCATCATTTTTTCTCCCCCTGATTTTATCAGTTCTGCTGAGATCTCATCTGAACCTAATGCTTTATACATCTTCAATTTTTCAATTGCCATTTCAACCTCTAATGCACTTGGCTCTGCGACTAGCATTTCTGCTGTCTGCAACTTATCCTCCTCAATGTCCTGTTCTGTATGTACATTTAATAGTTGATTAAAGTAACTTTTCCATCTATTTAATATACTCTTAGAATCTGCAATCATATCCCCATTTTCATTCCGAATTATGTTTGTTCTAGCCTGAAACCCTTTCTTCTCTATACTAATTCCCTGATATAATTCTCTAATGTTCCTATTTTTTGCGTTCACTTCAAGCTCATTAATCTTCTCTCTCAAATATTCCTTCTTTTCACTCTTTAGTAACTTGGTGGTTTCATATAGGCCTATATGTGACACGGTAAGAAAAATTGATAAATGCTCGGACGGGACTTGAACCTGAACCTGTGGATTTATCAAAGTGCTCTATCGATTACGCCACGGAGCAAGTCTAGTACAAACATTAAATTCTATTATAATAATACATTGTCATTATTACTGGGTGTCCATCCATCCATAGTAATTCTGCCCGAAGGCAGGTCCGTCACTACAATCATAGCATTTTCATGCTATGCTTGCAGCTTTACTAGGGAATTGTAGGTGTGGTATCTTCCCGTTGCTTTCCACACCGGTGAAGGATGATGATGATGATGATGATGGTGATAATGATAAGGATGCTAATGATGGCCATATGATTTCGGGGACCGTTTGGGCCTTAAAGTTTTCCTGACATTTGTCTTACAGGTGAGGAAAAACCCCGATAAAAACATCACCCAGAAAAACTGCCCCGACCGGGGATCGAACCCGGGCCCGCTGCGTGACAAGGCAGCACGCTACCTCGAGACCACAGCGGTGGATTATTACTGGATGTAGTGGGATATAAATCCAGAGGTCTGCGTTCAAGCCCGTTCGAGCATTTATTACACGCTTTATATTAGCTTGACCTGTATCTATCTATCTATCTATCTATCTATCTATCTATCTATGTATCTATGTAACGGAATCTTTCATCGCGATTTTCACCCACTTAAAATCATTGGATCGACTAGAAACTTTGTATACTAGTAGAGGACCCGTGACAATACAATAATTTCATATTTATTTTCTAAAATCCTGGCCATAATCATCAGAAAATAAAAAAAAAAGTGTTTTTGTATCAATGCAACGAAATCTTTCAACGCGATTTTCACCCACTTAGAAACATTGGATCGACTTGAAACTTTGTATACGTGTAGAGGACCCGTGACAATACAATAATTTCATCATATTTTGTTTCTACAGCCCTGGCCAGAATCATCCGAAAATCAAAAAAACGAAAACTGGTATAATTGTTTGCGGGCTTGTCGACTTTTCGGTCAATCGTTGTAAGAGCTCAGTTGGCAGAGCAGTGAACTCTTAGTGGTATATAAATTCAGTAATCCATATGTCGCTGGTTCAAATCCGGCTGGGAGGGTTTTTTTATAGAAGAGTATTACTTTTAGCTCATACTACAATAGTATCGAATTTAAAGATATTTACATTTTTATCTTATTCTGTAAAATATTAAAACTAAAAAATAAAAAATAAATAATAGTTTTAAAAAACTAAAAGAACACGCTCTATTAGAAAACTAAGAAATGAAAAATAATTTTAATTTCCAATACGCTTGGGATAAAATTAAAGTGGCCAACAAAAAAATCATCTCCAACACATCTAGAATAAAACTAGAGTTATCAACAAAAAGAAAATAATTTTACCATCAAAAGCGTGTGGTGCTTTTTATGATTTTTACATTTTCTTCTTAGAGAGCTTACTTTTACCAATATCTGTTTATTATCAAATATATTAATTGATATCGAGCACTCCACGCTTTTGATGGTAAAATTATTTTCTTTTTGTTGAAAACTCTATATTTATTCTATATGTGTTGGAGATGATTTTTTTGTTGACCACTTTAATTTTATCCCAAGCGTATTGGAAATTAAAATTATGTTTCATTTTTTACTTTTCTAAAAGAGCGTGTTCTTTTAGTTTTTTAAAACTATTATTTATTTTTCTTATCATGTCATTCAAGCTTGCTTTGCCCAATGTCAAAAATTGAATTACAATAATATATATATATATATATATATATATATATATATATATATATATTACATTGTGCTACCGATTATGCCACCAAGGAAGTCTAGTACAAATATTCTGTTTTGTTATAAAAATATAATCTCATTATTAATATATGTAGTGGGACATAAATCAAGTGGCTCGGGTTCAAGTCCCGTCCGAGCTTTTATTTTTCATTTCATTTCATTTTCAGTTTGCAATGCTCAATGTCAAAAATTTAATTATTACATATTACATATACATACATAAATGGTATATCCATTTAGCTACCGATCACGCAACCGAGCAAGTACAGTAAAAGCATTTATTTCTCTAATAATAATACATTCTCAATATTAGATGAAGTCGTGGGATATAATTCCAGAGGTCCGCGTTCAAGTCCCGTCCTAGCTTTTATTTTTCTTACCATGGCATTTAAGTTTGCATTGTTCAATGTCAAAAATTTAGTTCATCATCATCATAGTACATTCACGAATTTAGGCCATTTGTTGACCTGTTTCGGCCTCAAGAGAAACACCATCCAGAAGTCTTTTGAGTGGACGTCCTGGTCTTCTTCTTCCTGCAGGTTGATATCTTAACATTAGTTTGGGTATTCTGTGATCTACCATTCGATGAACATGTTGTATCCATCTTGACTTATAATCAGAAATGTTATTTTCTAAAGATTCCATGTGTAATTCTTCTAAGATGTCTTCATTTTTTTTGTGATCTAGTAGTGTGTATCCTGCAGTCCTCCGAAGATATCTCATTTCAGCAGATCTAAGTCTCTGTATATCCTTCTGTTTCAACGTCCATACTTCGCTACCATACAAAAGAGTTGGAAGAGCCAGTGTTTTATACACTTTCAGTCTTGAATGCTTTTGGACTAACTGTGGCTTGAAGATAGAATTTATTAACCTAAAATTCTTAAAATTTAGTTATAATATATATATCCCAGTGCGCCACCGATTACGCCACAGAGCAAGGCTAGTAAACATATTATTTCTCTTATTATAAAATATTCTCATTATTACCAGATATAGTGGGAATTAAATCCAGAGGTCCGGGTTCAAGTTCCGTCCGAGCATTTATATTTCTTATCATGACATTTTGAGCTTGCATTGACATTTGTCAAAAATTTAATAATAGTAATTATAAAAATAATAATAATAATAGTAATATATATATATATATTTATCCCAATGCGCTACCGATTACGCCACCGATCAAGTCTAGTACAAACATTCATTTCACTTATAATATATTCTAATTGTTACACGATGTAGTGGGATATGAATCCAGAGGTCCGGGTTCAAGACCCGTCCGAGCATTTATTTTTCTTATCATGTCATTTTATGCATGCAATGCTAAAAGCTAAGAATTTTATTATAACATATATATATATATATATATATATATATATATATCATTTATCCGCCTCGCAAATTTACCAAAGAAAATATTAACTTCGTAACACTATTCTATGAAATGATTTTTTAGCAAAAAAATAACAAATATTTTGACGTAATACCAACTTACGTTGCGGAGCAACACCTCTGAATGTGAAAATTGAAAAAGTCAGTTTTGATTTTAATTTAATAAAATACAAACGTTTGACGTGTTTAAATATAGTTTGTAACAGTAATTTTTTGGAATGAAGAAAGCGCAGCTCTTTCTTTATCAGGTAAACACTAAATACAATCATAAATATCATTTATCATGGAATAAAATGTTAGAAAATATATTACGTTTTGTACTTTTCACATTTGAAAGCTAACATATAAGAAATTTAAATACAAAAATTCAAAATGTTTCTGTATATGTATATTTTTAGATATGATTTTATGTTATTCTAAATTGCAAGCGCAAATTTAAAATAAAAATGATTATAATTCCTCCGTCAAATTTATATATATATATATGTGTGTGTGTGTGTGTGTGTGTGTGTGTGTGTGTGTGTGTCCCAGTGCCCTTCCAATTACGCCACTAATCAAGTCAAGTACTAACATTTATTTCTCATATAATCATATATTCTCATTATTACTAGATATAGTGGGATATAAATCCAGAGGTCCGGGTTCAAGTCCGTGCGAGCATTTATTTTTCTTATCATGTCATTTTAAGCTTGCATTGCTCAATGTCAAAAATGTATTTACAATGATATATAAATTCCATTGCGCTACCGATTACGCCACCGAGCAAGTCTAGTACAAACATTTATTTCTCTTATAGTAATATATTCGCATTATTTCTAGAAGTAGTGGGATATGAATCCAGAGGTCCGCGTTGAAGTCCCGACCGAGGATTTATTTTTCTTATGTCATTTAGGATTACATTGTTCAATGTCATAAATTTAGTTATAAGAGTACATATATATATATATATATCCTAGTGTTCTACCGATTATGCCACTGAGCAGGTTTAGTATTAACATTCATTTATCTTATAATAATATATTGTTATTATTACCAGATGCAGTGGGATATAAATCCAAGGGTCCGGGTTCAGTTCCTGTCGGAGCATTTATTTTTGTTATCATCTCACTTAAGCTTGCATTGCTCAATTTGAAAAATGTAATTATATTAATATATATACGTATGTATATATGTAGTGGTATATAAATGAAGTGGTCCGGATTCAAGTGTCGTCCGAGGTTTTATTTTTCTTATCATGATATTTTATGCCTGCATTGCTCAATGTCAATAATTTTATTATTATTATTATTATTATATTATTATTATATTATTATTATTATTATTATATATATATATATATGCCTTTGTTCGTGGCATCATACACGGACATTAACCCGACCTAAGGGGAACCAGGGACATCTTCCTTGAACCCACTTAGGTAACTCTTAGCAGGCGCGGGGTGGACCCGACTCTAAGTCGGTGACTAAGTTCTCCTAAGGACCCAGTATTGCGGGTTATAACGCTTTACCCTTGTCCAGGGTTACGGATGAAGACCACAATGGCAGCGAAGGCGAGGAAGAAAATATTTCAACTCGACCGAACTGGCAGAGGACGAAAATTTTAACTCGGCGGAACTGGCAGAAGTGGCAACTCTTTCTCCAGAGTTTGAAAGGAGCCCATACTCGGGGTAACAGGAGTGAATTCTCCAACGACTTAAGTCGGAAGCAGCAACCCTTTCTGCGGGGATTACACACAGAAGAGCACGTCCAGAGGCGGCCCCACCACTAGACTTGTAACGTGACCAGGAGACATTTACATATATATATATATATATCCCATTACGCAACCGATTGCGCCACCCTGCAATTCTCGTACAAACATTTATTTCTGTTATAATAATATATTCTCATTATTACTATAAGTAGTGGGAAATAATTCCAGAGGTCCGCGTTCAAGTCCCGTCCGAGCATTTATGTTTCTTATCTCATTTTAAGCTTGCATTGCTCAATGCCAAAATTTAATTACAATATATATATATATATACACACACATATATATACATATATATATATATATACACACCAGTGCGTTAACTATTACGCCACGGAGCAAATGTACTACAAACATAAAATTCTCTAATAAAAAATATACTTATTATTACTAGATACCCATCCATAGTAATTCTGCCCGAAGGCAGGTCTTTCACTGCAATCATAGCATTTTCATGCTATGCTTGCAGCTTTACTAGGCAATTGTGTAGGTGTGGTGGCTTCCCGTTGCTTTCCACACCGGTGAAGGATGATGATAATGATGGTGATAATGATAAGGATGATAAAGATGGCCATATGATTTCGGGGACCGTTTGGGCCTTAAAGTTTTCCTGACATTTGTCTTACTGGTGAGGAAAAACTCCGATAAAAACCTTACCCAGAAAAACTGCCCCGACCGGGGATCGAACCCGGGCCCGCTGCGTGACAGCACGCTACCTCGAGACCACAGCGGTGGACATTAATAGATGTAGTAGGATGTAAATCCAGAGGTCCGGATTCAAGTCACGTCAGAACATTTATTTTTCTAATCATTTCATCTAATATCTGCAATGCACAATGTCAAAAATTTAATTATAATATATATATATATATATATATATATATATTATATGCCAGTGCGCTACCGAATACGCCAGCAAGCAACACTTGTACAAATATTTATTTCTCTTATAATAATATATTCTGATTAATACAACACGTAGTGGGATTTAAATGCTGAGGTGCGGCCTCAAGTCCCGTCCGAGCACTTATTTTTTCTTATTATCTAATTTTAAGCTTGCATTGCTCAATGTCAAAAATTAATTTATTATATGTATGTATGTATGTATGTATGTATGTACGTACGTATGTATGTATGTATGTATGTATGTATGTATGTATGTATGTATGTATGTATGTATGTATGTATGTATGTATGTATGTATGTATGTATGTATGTATGTATGTATGTATGTATGTATGTATGTATGTATGTATGTATGTATGTATGTATGTATGTATGTATGTATGTAGAATAGAATAGAATAGAATATGGAATTTATTGCCTTTTTTTTCAGAATAAAGAAAATACATATGCATTTACATTGCGCACGGGCCTGCTTGGCCGTACGTGCATTATTTTTCCATGAATAAAAAAAATAAAACTAATAATATAAACAAATACCTACAAATACACCTGTATCAAAAAACAATAACTGGCTACATATAAGTAAAATCTATGTCTGCACTAAATCAAAATAATACATATCTACATTCATCCACATTCCGTACATTAATATTAAAAAAAAAAAATGCTAGAAAACAAATTAGAAAAAAAAAGCACACAAACATACACCCACACACCCCCACACATATACACACCGCACGCTCATACCCCCCCCCCCCCCCCCCCGTCCCTGCAGACATTAAGTGCACTATCAGACTATTCAACTTATCAGACCTACTTATTATATAACATGATTAAAGATCGAAAACAAAGACCATATTGAGATTCTTCTTATTGTTAATACATATATCCTTAATCTACAATTTTGTTATATCTCAATTTTCTTACTGTACCCAAAAATTTGCATGTTTTTGATTCACTCTCGATCCGTCCTAAAAGATCCCAACACGCCACTCTCCCTCGATCCGACTTGAGAAATCTCTCCAGCAGCATCTGTAATCTAAGTTGTTCTGTCTCTCTACAGAATGCTATAATATGCTGCCAGTTTTCATGGTCATCGCATAGTGGGCATAGTTTAATGCCTTCCTCATTTGTTAAATTATGGGCCATCCATCCCCCCAAATGAAACCATGCAATAGCACTTTTACCATCCCCATCCAAAGAGTCAATATATTTCTCCCTTCCCCACGAAAGTTTCAGTTCTGTCTGCAGGGTGAGCGATATTTTCTGACTACACTCTGCTTCTATATACTGTCTGTCTATATCGATTAGTCTCTTCTTAACTGTCCTCCAAACATTTCTATTATTCCGCGTACTCCTCTCCCATACCCAACCCATCCCTATGCCCTTCAATCCCCTTTCTACACACCGATTACCCAATCTCCCGAAACACACTGCCTTTTCTGTTCATTGTAACACTCTGCTCTAAGCGAGTCCTGATTCCCGTTTATTATGTCCAACCAATACTTAATAGCCATAATTTTGCCCCTTATTGTGTCCGAAAATGTACCGAATTCCTTCAGTATGCCACAATTTGAAGTCCCCGTTGCTAATCTCATCGCTTTCTTAAGAAACATAGGTTGAATTTTATCTAGTGTCCCCGTTCGTTCCCAACCCCATAATTCTGAGCCATACAGCATGGTCGCTCTCAGAGTCGAAGAATAAACCTGTTCTAGTGTACGCATCGGTATGTTTCGCAATTTTGACATATTATTAAGCATTTCGCTTGTCCGGCACCTAGCTCTCATTGTTGCATTTTCGATGTGTCTCGTCCATTTTCCATTCATTGTCAAAGTCATCCCCAAGTAGACAAAGTTTTTTAACAATTTTCTAAATTCTCACCACGGTATGTCCACCTTTCCCTCCCGCTGTATACCGACCCGTTTTTAAAAGTCATGGCTTTCGTTTTGCTAACGTTAACAGTAAGTCCCCAAGTCGTACAGTATGTCGATAGTAAATCTAAACCCTTCTGCATGCCATCTATTTTTGTGGAAAAGAGGCATAAGTCATCTGCATACATTAGAACAGGAATACTTCGCTCACCCACCGTTGGAGCATCGATCCCCTCTACTTCCAGCATCAAAGCTACATCGTCTATAAATAAGTTAAATAACAATGGTGACAATACGCATCCCTGTTTTACACCCTTAACTGCCTTTATATTTTCTGAAACTTGGTCCCTCCCATATTTAACACAGAACTCCACTTTTTTATAAATTCCCATTATCGCCCTAATCATAGTTCCCGATACTCCTAGTTGCCATAATTTCTGCCATAGGGCATTGCGTTCAACAGAGTCAAATGCTTTTTTCAGATCTATAAAAGTACAGTGTAACCTGCCTCGTTTGACACTCAAACATCTGTTAATTGCTGTTCTCAGGACAAATAGATTGTCCGCCGTCCTGAAGCCTTCCCTGAACCCGGCTTGGTATCGTGAAATTTTATTATTTTCATTTATCCAATTTTTTAGCCTGTTATATAGCACTGTGCAATACATTTTTCCAAACATCGGCAGAAGAGAGACACCGCGGTAATTGTCCGGATTGTTAACTCCACCCTTACCCTTGTAAATAGGATGCAGTATTGATGTGGACCATTCATCTGGATAGCTTCCTTTTTCATAGATTTTGTTAAAAATACCTACTATGTATCCTGTCCATTTATCAATTTTCAAGGCTTCTTTATAGAACTCGGCTGGTATACCGTCTAGACCAGGAGCTTTTCCATTTTTCATGGATCGAATCGCATCCCTCACCTCTAGTTTTGTTATCTCCGAGTCTAGCATTGGTACGTCTTGACCAACTAATAATAGCCGCGGTCCCTCCCAATTCCCCCCTCCTGTAAACACCCTTTCGAAATGAAGTACCCAAGTTTCTGGCGAAATTTGATTTACTATTTTACGATATTTAATTTCCCTAATTACTTTCCAGATTTTGGTAACATCCCGTTCCTTCATAGCCTGATTAATTCTCTCCAAGATGTATGTATGTATGTATGTATGTATGTATGTATGTATGTATGTATGTATGTATGTATGTATGTATGTATGTATGTATGTATGTATGTATGTATGTATGTATGTATGTATGTATGTATGTATGTATGTATGTATGTATGTATGTATGTATGTATGTATGTATGTATGTATGTATGTATGTATGTATGTATGTATGTATGTATGTATGTATGTATGTATGTATGTATGTATGTATGTATGTATGTATGTACGTACGTACGTATGTACGTATGTATGTATGTATGTATGTATGTATGTATGTATGTATGTATGTATGTATGTATGTATGTATGTATGTATGTATGTATGTATGTATGTATGTATGTATGTATGTATGTATGTATGTATGTATGTATGTATATATATATATATATATATATATATATATATCCCAGTGCGCTACAGATTAAGCCACCGTGCAAGTCTAGTACAATCATTTATTTCTATTATAATGATATATTCTGATTATTACTAGATGTAGTGGGATATAAATCCAGAGGTCCGGATTCAAGCCCGTCCGAGCATTTATTTTTCTTATGTCTTTTAAGCATGTTTTTCCCAATGTAAAAAAAATTATTACAATAATATATATATATATATATATATATATATATATATATATTCTATTGCGCTACCGATTATGCCACAAAGTCTAGTTCTAATATTCTGTTCTCTTATAATAATATAATCTCATTATTACTAGATGTATTGGGATATAAATGAAGAGGTCGGTGTTCAAATTCCGTCCGAGCCTTTCTTTTTCTTAACAACTTATTTTCAGCTTACATTGATCAACTTCTAAAATTCATTTATAATATATAATACACATATCCCATGCGCTACCCATTACGCCACCGAAAAAGTCTATTACAAACATTTATTTCTCTTATAATAATATATTCTCTTTTTTATTAAATGTAGTGGGATATAAATCCAGATGTCCGGGTTCAAGTCCCGTCCGAGCATTTATTTCTGTTATCATTTGTTCTTATGCCTGCATTGCTCAACGTCAATAGTTTAATTATATATATATATATATATATACCAAGAATGAGGTGGGAGAACAACATTAACTATGACTTGAGGGAAGTAGATTATACAGGGAATTATTGGAAAGCATTAGCTCAGGATAGGTATGTATGGAGAGCTTATGTCCGCGCGGCCATGAACCTACGGGTTTGATAGTGCCAGTGAGTAAGTAGTAGTAGTAGTAGGACTTTATTAGACAAAAAAGTAAGATATTTACAATATTATTTACAAATATGGGTCACACGGGCAGTAAGCCGTACGTGCTGTTGACAGTCCGTTACAATAAAGTAATAATTGGTACTAGTGTAAAGAAAAATAAACAAAAACAGCAATAACATTACAATTACATAAAGAAAACACAATAAAAATATTACAATTAAATAATAACACAATAGCATTATACACTAAAAGCATTAACATTACAATTACATAAAGAAAACACACTAATATTACAATTAAGTAATAACACAATAGCAATAACATTACAATTACATAAAGAAAACACAATAATAATATTACAATTAAATAATAACACAATAGCATTATACACTAAAAACATTAACATTACAATTACATAAAGAAAACACAATAATATTACAATTAGGTAATAACACAATAGCATTATACACTAAAAAAACATTAACATTACAATTACATAAAGAAAACACATTAATATTACAATTAAATAATAACACAACAGCATTATACACTAATTAATTTATATATAATTGTTAATAATTAATGGTATTGCATTTTGATAACATATATTTATTCATGAATGAGTGTTGTCCTTATTTTTCGCGTTTTGTCCAGAAATTTACCGAGGTTTATCCAATTTTCTGGATTTACCAATAACTCGTAGCATGCCAATCTTTCCCGATTTGAATTTAGAAATCTTTCCGGTAATAACTGACGTCTCCAATATTCTAAATCATTACATTTTCCTAATATATGTATCTCATCTTCAAAGTTCCCGCACATTGGACATATTCGCATATCGTGATCGTCGCTAATTTTTAGAAATTTCCATGCCCCTAGCCTAAACCAAGCAAGCCCTGATCTCTCCTTAAATCCTAGGTTGAGTATATACGATTCTTTTCCCCAGACGTGTTTTAGGTCTCTTTGTAAACACAGTGAGCGTTTTCCTGTACATTCGGCGAAGGTATCTTGTTGGTTTATATCTAAGTACCTCCTCCTTATTTTTCTCCACACGTTCTTGCGATTTTCAGTCCCTTTTTCCCATATCCAGCCCATCCCAATCTTTTGGAGTTCTCTCCTAACCTCGTCTGCCCAAAATTTAACATCTATGTTTTTAATTTGGTGGTCGTAACAAATTGCTCTAAGCATTGTTTGTTCACCTTGGATTACTCGCAACCAGTATTTGAGTACACGAATTTTACAGTTAATGTCGTCCTGGAATGACCCGAATTCATATAAAATTCCACAGTTAGAAACGGCCTTACTAAGTCCTGTAATATACTTTAGAAAATGCGTATATACCTTATTTAGTATTTCCGTTCTTTGGAAACCCCAAATCTCACTACTATAGTGCATTACTGGCCTGACCATCGCTCCATACATTTTTTCTAATGTGCTGACTGGGATATCAGGCACTCAACCCAGAATACCGAGTACACTGTTAAGTTGTCCCCTCCCTTTAAATAATGCTATGTCAATGTGTTTTTTCCACTTTCCGTTCATTTTCAACGTCGTACCAAGATATTCAAAATGTTTCACGTTTTGAAGAACTTAATCTCTGTATTTCCATTCCTCTGTTCTACCATAAACCGTCCCATTTTTAAAGGTCATTGTTTTTGTCTTACTAACATTTACAGTCAATCCCCAATTCCTACAGTATATTTCCAGTAGGTCAAGACCTCTTTGCAATCCCTATATTGTCTTGGAACAGATAATTAAATCATCTGCATACAACAGGACTGGGATTCTAACATTTCCTATATCCGGAGCCTCAATTTCTCCTTCTAGCATTACGTCTACAATATCATCAACGAATAGATTAAATAGCATTGGTGATAAAATGCAACCTTGTCTCACTCCCCGATTGGCTTCACTGCTCTCTGTAATGTGCCCTTGGTCTACTTTTATACAAAATTTAACATATTTATAAATTGACATTAAAGCATGTATCATTTTATGAGACAATCTTTTCCGATTTAATTTTTCCGAAAGTGCGCTTCGGTCCACAGTACCAATGCCATCTTAAAATCAATGAATGCACAAAATAATTTACCCCCCTTCATTTTCAGATTGTCATCAATTAATGTTCTCAGAACAAATAGGTTGTCCACCGTGGAGTACCCTTCTCAGTAAGTAAGTAAGTATATATATATATATATATATATATATATATATATATACTCGTATATATATATCCCAGTGCTCTACCGACTACGACACCGAGCAAGTCTAGTACAAACATTCATTTCTCTTATAATAATATATTCTCATTATTAATAGATGTAGTGAGATATAATACCAGAAGTCCGGGTTCAAGAACCGTCCGAGCATTTATTTTTCTTATCATGTCATTTTAAGCTTGCATTGCTCAATGTCAAAAATTTAATTAATATATATATATATATATATATATATATATATATCCCAGTGCGCTATCGATTACGCCACCGAGCAAGGATAGTACAAACATTTATTCGTCATGTAATAATATATTCTCATTGTTACTAAATGTAGTGGGATATAAATGCAGAGGTCCGGGTACAAATCCCGTCAGGGCATTTATTTTACTTATCACGTCATTTTAAGCTTATATTGCTGAATGTCAAAAATGTAATTATATATATATATGCCCAGCGCTGTGGTCTCGAGGTAGCGTGCTGCCTTGTCACGCAGCGGGCCCGGGTTCGATCCCCGGTCGGGGCAGTTTTTCTGGGTGAGGTTTTTATCGGGGTTTTTCCTCGCCTGTGGGGCCAATGTCAGGAAAAGGTTAAGGATCAAACGGTCCCCGAAATTATATGGCCATCATCATCATTATCATCCCATTCATTATCATCATCCTTCACCGGTGTGGAAAGCTACGGGAAGTTACCACAGCTATAATTCCCTAGTAAACTGCAAGGATAGCATGAAAATGCAATGATTGCAGTGAAAGACCTGCCCTCGGGCAGAATTACTATGGATGGATGGTTGGATATATATATATATATATATATATATATATATTCTAGTGTATTACCGATTACGCTATCAAGCAAGTTTAGTACAAACATTCATTTCTCTTATAATTATATAGTCTCATTATTAATAGATGTAGTGGAATATAAATCCGGAGGACCGGGGTACGAGTCCCGTCTGAGCATTTATTTTACTTGTCATGTCATTATAAGTTTGCATTGCTCAATGTAAAAATTTAATAATAATAATAATAATAATAATAATAATTATATTATTATTATTATTATTATTATTATTATTATTATATATCCCAGTGTGCTACCGACTACGCCACCGAGGAAGTGTAGTACAAACATTCGCTTCTTTTATAATAATATATTCTCATTATTATTAGATATAGTGGGATATAAAACCAGAGGTCCGCCGGGATCAAGTCCGTTCGTGCATTTATTTTTTTTATCATGTAACATTAAACTTGCATTGCTCAGTGTGCAAAATTTAATTACAATAATATATACATTGCATTTAGCTACCGATTACGCTACCGAGCAATTCTAGTACAAATATGCACTTCTATGAGACTATTCACCTCATTGCTGACAAGTTTCCTCAAGACATCACAAAACGTTTCGAACACTGCTTAACCACGAGCTATTTTCTATTCAACAACGACTTCAACGAGCAAACAGACGGAGTAGCTATGGGCAGTCCCTTGAGCCCTGTAGTTGCCAATTTCTTCATGGAAAACTTTGAGCAAACATGCTTATACATGACACATCTCAAACCCAAGACATGGCTTCGCTATGTAGACGACACCTTTGTAAACTGGAACCACGAGGAAGAGAAATTAGACGAATTTCTGACACACATCAACATAAACTCCAGCATACAATTCACCGTAAAAAAAGAAACATAACAGCATAGCATTCCTAGACATCCTGAACAAAAGGGAAGAAGACAGCAACATTTATCACACTATCTACAGAAAACCTACCCACACGGACAGGTATCTTCACAAAACCTCGAATCATCACCCTAAACAAAAATTTGGAATCATCAAATCATTGACAGATCGAGCCAAAAATCATTATTATCCGGATTTATTAAAAACGGAACTTCAACACCTCCATACGGTATTCACAGCCAATGGATACACCAGGAAAGAAATCAACCGAGCCAATCATCCCAGACGATACAAAAGCAACAGCAGCAAGGAATCAGAGGAAAAAACTACAACCAGGGCATTTTTACCGTTCATTAAGAATGTAACGGACCTAATTGGAAAACTACTAAAGAAAGAAGACATAAAGACAGTATACAGGCCTAAAAAGAAAATCAAGAACCGTCTCAGACATATAAAGGATCAACTCCATCCCCATAAGACAGCAGGCATATACAGGACAGCATGCAGTTGTGGAAAAGTGTATATAGGCACCACCAAACGCACCATCGCAACCAGACTTAAGGAGCATGAAAGAAACAGTCGCCTTAACAAATGGATAAGTCGGCAGTAGCAGAACACTCTTTACTTGATGGCCACAGAGTACAATACCAGAATACAGACATATTATCTAACTGCACACACTATTTTACCCGTCTACAACGAGAAGCCATCGAAATATTCAAACATAAAAACAGTTTCAATAGAAAAGAAGAATCAATAAAAGTAAACAATGTATGGACACCATTTCTAAAAAACGCATAATATAAACTTCTACAAGTACAGTCGACTAGACCATCAAACAGCAATCTCAATGGAACAATGGAAGTCCTTACCGCTCACCAATCAGATGGCAGATATAATGTACTGTCGACTAGACCATCAAACAGCAATCTCATTGGAGCAATGGAAGTGCCTAACGCGGACCAATCAGAAGGCATATATAACTTACGAACACATCGCGGTACACATACAAATAGGACAGAATTGCCAGTCTCCAAGAGACTACCTTCAGGTATAGCCCCTGAAGAAATTAAAGAGGAACTCCTTGCGTTAGGTTTTCCCATCAAATCTATAAAGCAGATTACAAAACGGAGAATAATATGGTCAAACCACTTTCCATTTACATCTTGGAATTGGAACGCAATGATGACACGATAAACATTTTTGAACTGAAGCGTCTCTTATATACAGTAATGGCTAGGCTTAAGCAATGCTACAAGTGCCAGTAATTCAACCATACTTTTCCTGCCTGTAACCGGGCTCCTCGCTGTGTAATTTGCGCTGGACCACATGGGCACAAGGATTGTACTCTTAAGGCCCAAGCGCAGAGAGACACAAATTTGCTCAAGTGTGCAAATTGTGGGGAGTCCGGTCACCTGGCTTCCTATAGAGGCTGCCCTGCTTTCAAGCTTATAGCAAGGTAGCTAAACCCATCCGTTACCAAAAAGTGAAACCATCCGAACGTGAGCCTATCCCTCATCCTACTGTAAGTACAACTCAAGGGAAGACCTTCACTTCTGTGAAGGTTGATCCTAGAGTTTCCTTCACTCAAGCCTTACAGACTGGCACTGCTTCCAGACCATTCAAAGAGAACAGCATTGCTGAAGCAAAGGGCCAACTATCGCCAAAAGGTAAGTGAAGTGTACGTGGAGAGGAAATACTCCGGGATATTCAGCCCTTGTTGGCCGAACCGTCCAGTCTTATGGGGCGTTTTCTCTTCATGATCCGACTGGTTAACTTGTGTTTCGCAGATTAATCACCAAAGGAGAGATCATCTACATAATAGTGCGAGGCTACTCGTTTCTAAAAGTGTGGCTCACTTTGCGCTGTTAGGCTTTCGAACTCTCTGCTTGCCGGCGGCTCAGTTTTTGATGCCCTTTTAGTGTAGTGGTTTTCCACTATTATTCTTACCTAAACCTGTTAGGTCAAACATATTGTCACCTAAGGCTGAGGTTATATAATCCACAACCCCTACTTGATAGCCACAATGGAATTTGCTGCCAAGTTACACCCCTTGGGAAACAGAATGCAGCACACCGGAGGGTGCAAGTCATCGTCTAAAACAAGACAAGACAGAGTCTCAAGACAACCATTGAGGATGCTAGACGCAGTCTCTGGCGAAACGTGGGGGAACTACAAGCCTCACGACCAGGGCCTACAGCCCGAAAATCTTGAAAATCATCATACCATTTTAATGTTTTTCACATTTTTCTTCGATATCATTACTTTCTGGAGTTGTAGCCATATACTGCTGAATTCTTCTGGAATATAACCATTTAATGCTGTCATTATAAAATAATTTTACCTTGTACTTTTGTTCTATGCTATGTTGTTGTTTCTTCTTTTTTAACCATCGTGGTGGAAATCTTATTTTTGCTAGGTAGTGATTTGAACCAATATCATATCCTCTGTAGGCTCTGACATCGAGCAACATTTTAAAAATCTTATTATTTGCAATGAAATTATCAATGATTGGTTTTGAGTCCTGACGATGTATGTTTCTATGATTGTAAAAGGTAATATTTTGTCTCAGTTCATTGTATATAGCAAAATCTGTTAATCTTGTCCCATTCCTATTGCTATTTGGTTCGCCAAATGTTCCAATATTATTTTTCACTTGAGCATTGCCCACTCTGGCATTTAAATATGCTATTATGAGAATATAATCGTTTCTATTTAATTAGTTATAAATTTCTTGTAATAGTTTATAGAATTCTTCATTATCTTCTTCGCGGCCTTCCCTGGTGCATATACACCAAAAACTGTCAAATTACCTCCATTTATTTTCAGTCGAAGCTCTAATATTCTTTCATTCCAGTAAGTATAGTGCTGAATTTTATTTCTTATGGTTTTATTAATCCAAATCATTACTCCTGCTTGTCCATGGATTTTCCGGTCGATATCGCTATATATTTGTACATAATGTTGTGTTTCTTTCGTTCCTTTAAGTTTCTTCTTAGTTTCTGCAATATCAATGTTTCTATTCTTAAATATACTGTCTAGTTCCTCCTCTTTTTCGTGGATGCTTCGGAGATTTCATGTTGCATATCTTACAATATCGTTGTGTCGTTTTCTTTTAACCATATTTCTTTGCTGTGGATCTTCATATTTCAATTCCTTCTGGCCTTTTCATGTTGAGACTTGAAAGTAGTGCTGAAGTTCCTTAGGACGGGTTACTGGCCCCAGTGGTAGGGCTGCTACCTTTTAGTCTCTGAACAGACATTAGAGTTCCGCATTTACTGAGTACACGATGGAACGGTTATACCGCCGTGACTCTGTCCTCAGAGAATTGGGTAGGAGAGGTTATACACACGTCACTACTCCTTACAATCCACCCCAAACTTAATAACCTTAAGTAAACTTAACCCTTAACGGTTAAAACCTAAAGTTACTCTGGTTACGGCTTAAAAGTTACACAACATGTAGCCTAGTTGTAGGGAAATGAAATGCATTCAAAACTTTTTACATAACTGTAAATTAGGCATTCACTGTAACTATTAATTTGTAGCGGAAACAATGTGATAAATTCCCGATGTAACACATATGTAACAAGGGGCATATGGGGTTGATTTAATTTAATAATAATAATAATAATAATAATATTAATAATAATAACAATCATAATAACAATAATAACAATAATATTAACAATAATAACAATAATAATAATAATAATAATATGGGAAGATGAATTCTGAGAGCAGAACAGGCCGACGGCCTACCATGAAGATGATGACGAATAATAAATACAATGTTCCAAAATGATGGACGGGATTTCATAGTTATTTAATTTCCCTTACATGATATATATATATATATATATATATATATATATATATTATTAAAAGTTACATTAATTAAAGAGAAACTCTTCGAGGTTTTATAAAATGCTTTATATGTGTTCCATGTGAGCACCTTTTGTCAAAAGGCACACATCTAGCCGATTGTCGAATTTCTCCCAAACCTTGGTCAGCACATTTGGATTCAACAGCAGCAACAATCCTTCTTCTCAAGTCTGGAAGTGGTGGTACGTACACATGGTCCTTCACATACCCCCACAGGAAGAAATCACAAGGTGTGAGATCGGGAGACCGTGGAGGGTACGGGAATGAATCGTGTCATCCGGACCGACGCGTCATTTGGTGTTCTTCGACGTCCTGGGCTTTTCCTTTTACTGTTTCTAATTATTTGTACCATCGATGAATATTTTTATTTGTCGGAGGATCAATTCCAAATTACCGTTGGAAAGCTCACTGCACTGCAACAATGGAACCAGACCTCGCAAATTGCAACACAAAGAATGACTTCTGTACAGGAATCGCCATTTTCACAAACTTAACGCTGACGACCTAATAATGACAAGAAACAAATTACTTTTCTTTCTGTATAGTAAATAATCACGCATTCAATTTCGTTTGTAAAGCTATACCAGCTACTTACAACCCCGTCAATCATTTTGGAACACGTTATTATTATTATTATTACTATTATTATTATTACTATTACAATGCTGCGGAAATGATGGAAACTATAATAGACCTATCCTGCAATCCTGCCATTACGGAAAAGTTTTGGCGAACCCCTTGAAATATTTTGCGAACCACAGGGTGGGAAAATACAGTCTACCTGGTTTCGGATTTTTACCATCTGGAGACGTCCAGGTGTATTTATGAATATTCTAATGTGGAAATGTGGTGTTCTGACCAATAGGTGACTAATCTCATCCCACTATGGTTACTATCTTCATCAAGACTAAATTTGTCTATTGTTGGTCTGAATATATTATCCGGTCCCAATGTTTCGTTACTTTCTGAGATTCTGTAAAACACTTCACAAATGTGTTTTGTGCATATCTTTTGCACGATGGTGTTGATAATAATAAATAGCGGTAAAAAATAACATTTTTGTTTGAAATATTTTCGTTCATTTAAACAACTGACTGTCGTTAGAAATCTGACCAATGTATTTAGGCCCCTGCGATAAAAACCGAAAATAATTTAGTAGAGACTACAGCAGGCCGTGATATCAATCAGGGATAAAATGGCGTCAGGTGTGAATTTAATGTTTTATATTGCTTCAAACAAATCTCAGTTCATTTAAAATGCAGTGATTTGTTTGGTATAATGTATATTCACGCTACATTTTGGATATGTTTTTTCTATATATCTACATTGTACGCAGTATACAAAAAAAGCAGTGGTTTACTTCCCGCCCTCGGTAAATAATTTGTAATATTACGGTATAGTTATTTAGTTATTTATAGGTTGGCAACCCAAAAGATTTAGGAAACCAAACCTTCAATCGTGATCGTCAATCCTGTAAGTACGACAGAACGCACTATCGTGCAAATGATTGTAAAAATGTCCTCTGTTGTTAATGTTGACGTAATAACTGTACCGTAACGTAGCAACGTCATTAAATGTGAAAATGCAAGATATTTTTACAAATTAAATATTAAAATATATTATTTGACAGATTGAATATAGAAGTGTTTCATCAATCAATATATACCATGGAAATGTATATATAGACCTTTCTCTATCAGGTAAATATTCAATACCACAGTTAACACGTTTAAATGAAGGATACAAGGAAAAACCCAGGAAAGTTACTTTTCCACCACTAGAGAAAGGTCTTTTAACTGAGGCGATTACAAACAAAGGGATTAAGTAAATTTTTTTCTTGAAAATGTGAGAGTGTAAATGAATTGTATTTTTCGAGTTACCTGGGAGAAATATACATCACCCGCAGTTATCATTTTGAATTACCTGTTATTTTCCTATAAAACTTCGACTTTAAAACTGTTTTCTCATTACTGCAAAACTTGCACTCTTGCTTCTAACCTCCTCAATTATACAACGTACATACTTTTTTTTAAATATGTGCCAAATATGGAAGACAAACCCATGATTATACAGTTTCTTTTATTTTTTCGATTCATAAAATATAGTACTTCCCATTGAGAATCTAATACTCTATTTCGACAGTAAAGTGACTGCCTGGTACTTTTTCTGTACCCTCAATTAATATATCACGTGACACACTGCATATGCATTTGAAAGATAACTCATTGAAAATCAAAACAAACTTAACTCTAAAATTTCAAATATTCTGTTTTTCATTCTTATGGATAACATTTTCTTTCATTGTATTTTTAAAGTAAACATCTGCGTTCTTTAAAATAAACAAAACTTCGTGCCTCGAGAGGCTTGCAAGACAATTGATCTATTAATTGGCTGACCTCTTGTGTCATTTTATGGAGGTAGGTAAAAGTGTGTAAAGTGATCCCACTACAGGCCACAGACGTTAACGTAAACAGTATATGGTTGGTATGTGGTCAGGATACTTATAATTTTTATAGTCGCTATTTATTAGAGCTGCACAAATTAATTGCGATCCTGGGTGGACACCGATCTCCTAACTAATTAACTTACTAACTCACGGCTCTATCGAACTCGTAAGTTTATGGTTGCGCGCACATAAGCTCTCCATACATCCCTATCCTGAAGTAATGTCTTCCAATCATCCACTGTATAATGTACTATTTCAAATCATTCTTGGCCTACCAACTGGGCGTTTTCCCAGGTTACCGATATCTTAATGACTAATATTCCATGAGAAAATTCCTTCTCCATAGGAACTTGTGGACCGATGCCAAGACATGATACATTAGGTCATTGGATTTTTCGATCCTGTATTAAACATTATTCCGCATTAATAATGATTTACCTCCGCCTACTGCTTGCTTTGTTCATTAACTCCAGGTTATCTACTTATTTTTAATATCGATCTTATTGATTCTTCTCCTTTAATAATTCTCTATGTTTTGCAAGTTAATACATGACATTCATTTGTTCTCAGACTACAATATTATACACTACACAAGTTAGTTATTTCGGTAGATCAACATAATGTTTTAGGTGTAGTTTAATGTAAAAGTAACACAAATTTCATAAAACATCACGAAACCTCTTGAAAGAAGTGAGTATGTAAAAGTATTAACATATTTCTCATGTTTTCTGGTGGAAAACACTCATCATCCGATATATTTGTAAAGGTGTAAAGCGATCCTCTTACAGCTCTCAGAGAGCTATTGAAAAAGTAGGAGGTTATGGCTGCCGCCTCTTTAGCCTTTTGGAGACTATGTATCTGCCGAGTTTTCAGTACTGCGTGACGGATTTTTAAGTCAAGATTGATTTTAGAGGTTGAGTAGAACCCAGTGACATGATCCTACCACAATTTTTAATCAAGTGGTAAAACTCCTGACCTCATCTGTTATGGAACTCGCGACCACGCGGCTTGTAGTCTATTTCCTTAACAAATTATTCAACGTGTTTCCGACTATTTTTTTAGAATAATTTAATGTATGTTTCCTGTTCTAGCTGATGTTGATAGTCTTATTTAAAACACTAATTCATCCTGTTTATTTATTTATTTATTTATTGCACCACAATTGGACTTTCTTACTTTTGTGCTGAGCGGATGAAAGTAAATGTGAACGAAAAATAAACATTAAATAGGAAAAATACATGATGACTTACTTGCTTAGGAGAGTTTCTATTTATGGCTCCGGTACATCATGAAGACAGCTAAGAACAACACAATATAACAAACGCATATCATACCCAAAGTTAAGTTAGAAAGAGAAAATGTTTAATTAATAACAATTAAAAAAATATATCTACGTTCATCAGGGATTCCATGATCTTGACGATAGTGGGAGTGTTTCTAGCTAAATCAGAAGTACCATGGCAGAGCTAACTCTACTGGACAAATCTTGAGCGAGAAACAAAATAATTAATTAATCTCCAAGAACGTGTCAAACTGCATCAATGTATCAAGAGACAAATTTGATTTTCCAACGAAAGATGGCAGAAGATACAACAATGTGCTGGAGAAAAAAGTTAGCCGTAGAGAAGATAATCTTCTAACGGATATAACCTTAAATAAACCGTAGACATTAAAGTTGCACTTTGCTGTTAGAACCCACTGCAAAAATATTCCAACAAAAGAACCTAGACGATGTATAATCGGATAAAACTTAGTTTAGAAGACAGTGTTATGACATTATTTCTATATAACGACGCTCATTAACATATAAGATCATTAGAGCACATTTCAAATCTGAGTGAGAAAGAATCAAAATATTTTGCTCCCAGTTAATTTTCTTCAAACGTGAGGTTCTTTTACGTGCCGTAAATAAATTCACGGTACCGAAGTGTTTGGTGACTTTTCGACAGAAACCAGTGCACATTACGTCCTGTAAATCCACAGATCTCGGCGAGTTTGAACTCGTGACCCTGGAAGTCAGATGGACGCATGGTAACCATCGGTCCACCAAAATTGTCTACGAAGTTCAAGAAGAAGAAGAAGAAGAAGGAAACAAAGGACAAAGCGAGTATATTTGATACGTTTGTTCTATTTGCATGAAAAATACATACTAACTAACTAACTCACTGGTATTATCGAACCCGTAGGTTTATGGCCGCACGGACATAAGCTCTCCATACGTACCTATCCTGGCCTAATGTTTTGCAAACATTCCCTGTATAATCTCCGATTGAGGGTCTTTCCACTTTTCAGCGCTTGCCCTTTTACCAGCCGGCTGTTGGCCCTTCACATTCACATGTGTCAATCACAGAGGTAGATGATCAACAACCAGTGTAGGGGTGACATGTGGTTAGCATGTCGAGTCCCCCCGCCGTTATAGCTGGTTCCTCAACCTGGAGCCGCTACTTATTGTAGCTACCCTATTGCCTCACGATGCTGGGTGGGCACCGGTCCCATACTGGCCAATATACCATGAGAAAATTGATTCCCCCATGGAGACTCGAACCAGCGAAAGTCCCGTAGCTCTGCGCCAAGGCTTCCTACCTTAACCGCTCGGCTACGGCGCGGGACCCTGTATAATCTACTTCCCTCAAATCATCTTTAATGTTATTTTCCCACCTTATTCTTGGTCTACCAACTGGGCATTTTCCGTCCGGTTTTCCTATAAAGTAGCTTCCATGCACGTCTTTATTCCCCATTCTTGTCACATGTCCTGCACATCGCAGTCTTCGAGACTTAACTGTTCTTAATAAATCTGACTTCCTATAAAGAACACGTAGTTCACTGTTAAATATTCTTCTCCATTCACCTTTCTGTTCATCTCTCTTTGGTACAAAAACAATCCTAAGAACTTCCACACAATGTCAATTTAACAACATTTTAACTTATTGTCACATTTTTATCAAGATGAAGCTGTGATTTGAGAATTTTTAAACAAGGGATTCCACGAGAGAACTAAATCTAGTTTGTTGTTTTATTCGATATGGGATTTTTCCGCTACGTATAATTAATATATACGGTATTTATATTCCATTAGCGTGGTTTAACCTCACACTTTGTACTACGGTACTTTTACGTACCACAGAGAACACGGTGGGCATCCTAGAATGAGTGATCAGGTCAATGTCAGGGCCACCTCCAAGACAACACAACATTAAGACGAAACACGCCATTCACACACACATTAATACTAAACATGGCGAATATGATAATGATGGCCAGATGATGTTCGGGGACCATTTTGGTCCTATTACTGTTAAAGACGATAACTTCCATAAAACATTTGTTGAATAACAAAAATTATGCAATAACTTACGAGTACGTTACGAAGCAACGCCACTAAATATGAGATTGAAAAATATTTTCATTTTAATAAAATATTAATATTTCATAAATTGAAATCAAAACTGTTTATCTGTATGTTTATATTGTTAAGAGTTTTAGACAGATCAATGACGAACGCTTTTTTCTATCAGGTAAATATAAATACATTTTCAGATACCATATTTATCATCGTTTAATTGGCTCATTTAATAACGTAACAAATTTAACTCTAAACTTACAAATATTCTATTTTACCTTATTTTTGATAACATTTTGTTATTATGCTTTTAAATTAAGTCATTACTTTGTTTAAACTTGATTAAACCCATAGAGCGATAAGTGTGCAAGGCACTTGGTATAACAGAGAGGTAGACGTTATAGCTATGTGTGATAAGTGGGCAACCGTCGGATTCCCAAAATGTTATATACGGTACATACTACAACTCAAATTTCTCACAATTCTAAATGGTCACCGTTCCACACTAGACGACATTCAGTGAGTAAATTTCTTCCACATAGGGACTCGAACCAGGGCATGTTCGGTAGCTCTACGAAGGCGAAATGTCTGTATTTTTCACTTTTAACATTATCATTATATGAACATTTCCGCACCAACAACTCTCTTCCATCCATTGCTTATTTTTTATAATCTCTAGGTTATATATTGTTCGAAATATCCATTTTATCAATATTTTTCACAATTCTTTATTGGATCATTATAGAAGATGAATATACGTGCAAGCCATTGTGGTAAACACTAGCAGGACTTCAGAGAAATAATTAATATCTGTTTTCTTCACCAATTTAGTGAGCATCCCAATCGAAGTGCATGAAGAAAACTTGGTGAAATGCTTCAACGCCACCTGCTGAAATATCGTCAATTTGCAGCACTTCAAATGTCTAAACCTTAACATTCTTACAGCATAATCCTTAAATAACGACTGTTTAATGTAGTTTCTTACAATTTTACTCGAGTTAAAAGTAATGTATGCATTATAGCGGAACAATATTTAGAAAATGGTAAAATATCCAGTTCTTAAAATTACAGATTTTATCTTTAACATTAATCAAGATTATTGGTAAAATAAATCGTTACACCTTTTATTGCACAACACACTGTATTCAGTGTCACAGTAACGTTATAAATTTATATAATTTAACGCCCTGAAATTAGAAGCAAAGTCACTTTACGGTAAACTCCCCATTATAATTCGCCATCAGATTAAATTGGAGGTTTCTTAAAGCAGGACTTAGTTTCATGAGGTCCTACTTCATGACTCTGTCGCTATCACAACGCAAAACCAACCAAGTGTTGGGAAGATGTTAAATTGGTGTAGATGTTATGCAAGGTGGTCATGACCAGTAAAGATTAGAAACACTGCAACTGAATTTTTTTCATGACATTTTTCATACAAGGTGGTGAGTTGCAAGAAGCCTGTATGATATGCGATTGTTATTTTGTTATATTGCGTTGTTCTTTGCTATCTTCATGATGTACGGGAGACATAACTAAAGGCAGGTCATCATGTACCTATTTAAAGTTTATTTTTGCGCGATAGTGCGTTTTGTCGTACTTACAGCACTGGCGACCATGATTCAAAATTCAACTTTCTACATTTCGAAGTTGCCAACCTAAATAACTCTACTGTAATGTTACATGTTTAAAACCGAGGTGTGGGAAGTAAAATCACTGCCCTCTATGCATACTACCTACAATGTATCTACAAAAAATAGCCAAAGATAGTGTTAATATACATTGTACGAAACAAATCACTGCATTTTAAATGTGAACTGAACATTATTTGAAAGAATGTAAAACAATAAATACATACTTATCGCCATTTTATGACTAGATTAGTGCCATCGCCTCCTTTAATTTCAACTAATAAACATTGCCCACACTGTTAACAAATGTTACTATAAATAATATAATTATCCCCTATTCTTCTTCAGTAATAGATCTTGGACTATATCTAGACGCAAATTTAACCTGGCAAACACAAGTGAAACACACATTTAAAAAGACTTTCTCCATCTTACATTATCTTAGACGTTTCAAGAATCTGCTCCTAGTTCAATTAAAACAAATCCTTGTTCAGAATCTTGTGTTGCTACACTTTGATTGTTGTGACGTAATAATTATATAATGATCTAAACTATGACATTCGCAGAGACTGTAACTGAAATTTATTTTCATTTTATAATTCCAACAATTTCTAGAATAGTCATATTGTTATGAATACGTAGTTCTTTATATAGATTTTTTTATTGTTTTATAGATTATTTTAATTATTATTGCAAAGTCGTTTGAGATAGAGTTTAGACATTCAAGTCTGTTGTCGTTTGAGATGGACTTTAGACATTCAAAGTCTTGTTGAAGCTAACTGTAAACATCCCTACATTTAGTTCATTGGAATGTTAGTATGATACAGTTACGGGTAATTCGAGGTCAAAATTGAATATATAACACTTGAGAAGTGATGGGCTCGTGTCTGTCTGTGTGTGTACTGCTGGAGGGTAAGTCACCGACCATTTTTCTTAATATGTAGTCCATGTCTTTTTTTGTAAAAGAATCAATTACCTTAACTATTCTGATAGAATTCTAAACAATGTAGACTGTTTTAATACTATATTTTGGCTAAGGGATATAACATTTTAATCATGTAGATTAGGTTAAATTTAAAAATTCCACAACTCCCTCTTCTCAACCCCCAAGATAGTACTGTAGTTTAATATACGCTTAGAATAGAATTAGGGCTAGACTACTAAGGATTTATAATTATTTATACGTTAGTAATAAAATAGTTTAAAATAAGACTCCGTTTGTTTATTTCAAAACATGTATATCTGTACATCCTCATACTAACGCTCGGCTAGGAAACCGCTACCAGATTTTCCAAGTCCCGAAGGTCCTTTAAGCCTAAAATCCAGTTGGGGTCCATAACATTGGTGGCAGCGGTGGGATATCGTATAAATAATTTTTTATTATTTTTTTATGATAGGGAAACGGACCCTTGCAAGCTTTCTGGACCGTTTGGAATACAATAAATATTAAAATTTTGTGATACGTACAGTTTTAGGTTAAAATCAGCAGAGTAAGATTTATGTAGAACATAGGATATTTATTATTTAATAGAAATTAAATAAATAAAAAGATATTAATTCTGGATTTGGATTTAAATTAACCAGACCTTGAAAGAGAGAGGGAGTTTGTGGAAGAACAAAATGTTTTTTCGATGTAGCTATAATAATTGAGCAACCATTTTTTTTATCTTGTAAAAATCTATGCATGATATATATTAAGAGAGTGTATACTATTTTTTTGTCTAGAAGATTAGGAGTGAATAGGATAAAAATATAAAACCAATATAGATTGGCAAACTCATTGCTGAAACGTAGCCTGAAACGTGGCCTGAAACGTGGCCCTCCTAACGGGATATGTCGACGTATGCGAACCGAACTCTTGGCTTGTGGACGGGATGACACGCCATCATACTAACATGAATATTTTTGCCGATGGTGATTGTGACCAATAATAATAGTAATAAAATAATTTCTCTGCAATAATAATTTCGAATAAAATAGCATGAACTAATTACCTTTGTGGAAAATTACTTCCATATAATACTGAAGTACAAATGGTTTAAATGTCTCGGGTTATTAATTACCTCAGGGCAACTCAAGCGATACCAACATATGAACGAAATGTTGAATTAAATGAGAAAATTTAGAAACGTTATATAGGAATTATGTTAGATCTTTTCCTGCGAACAGATCGTTTCTGCATGCGTGGGAAAATATATTAAATATGGAGATTAAATAAATAAACGGACTGTGTCACTCCTATGTTGGCAATACTAAATGTCAAGTCGAAATCATACCGACGTTGTTTAAATTAGTGAAAAATGACAGGTCATATGTATGTATATATATATATATATATTTATGTAGCATATATGAAATAATTTACGGGGTAACTACAGGGTATTGTTAAGAAAATATTTAGAGAAAGGAGTCTCGGGTTCGAACCCTGGTGACTAGCTTTACAAGATGGCGGCTGGAGTGAAGGCTAGGTTTTGGAAAGGTCGGAAAACAGGACAATAAGTTTCACATACGGTGACTACCAGTTGTTTTTTTTAGATTTCTTGTCCGAGAACGGTAAGCCGGAGTGTTCAAAATTAGCTATAATACAAGTATATTCCTAGCAGGAATGTTAAGAGATGTCCGAGGAATATTTAGTTTGAAATATGTCCCCGTATGCGAGGCTATCTAACGTGATTTTGATAAAGATTCTGAAAATTTTCCAACTTGAATGAGGGAGTCACACTTCAAAATAATTCGCTCTGCAGTATACATGTTACCGAATCATCAGATCAAATATCCAAAATCATAAAGAGTATCAAACATTTTTTTTTAAAACAGATTGATCTGGCAACACGTGTAATGTGTTGGCTAGGATGTCGTCACTAGAAGTCCTGGATTCGAACTCAGGAAAAGTGTATTCAGTATTTGGTTAATCTCTCCAGACTAGCGCCAGTGTAAACATTTATTCGAGGTTATTGGAACTTGAACTAATAAATTATTTTCCATTTTTTTTACAAGTCAGGAATATTTAGCATTTGTCGGGAGTAAATTGGAAATTTTCCGCAACTCGTATAACAAATTTATCGAAGGAAAATATGGAAGTATGGAACTTAGATTCTTTTACAGATTAAATAACAAAATTATTCAAAATAAGATAAAAGTGGCTCAGGGAACTCAGTTTCCTTTACAAAAATAAAATAATTAACTTAGATAAAATCTTGGTTTCAACGGAGTTTACTTAAAGTGTAACTTATAATAGACCTAATTATACTTGGATGGGACACCAGTAACGGAAATCAGATTACATCTCGTAACGGTGTATTGAAAATAGATTCTGAAAACTTTCCACAACTGTTACAAGGTATGTCAGCTGATGGTTCGAACTAGGACACATATTTGTCGCATAACGTCCTTATAATTTAGAGACAAAGAAACATAATTAATCTATCTTATCGAATCGGTCGATGAACGTAATACGCGGTGAATTTATTAAATAATGGGTTGGATACAGGATAGGCTAGCATCTAGTGATGAATTATGATTTAAATGATGTTGATTCATAAGATAGTTAGTACTGCTGAGGGAACCTTGATGCTGACCATTCTTATAATTCTCTGTCCGAGTAAACGACCTTGCCCGCATTAGACTAAGCATTTAATTAAATAATAATAGAACATTATGTTTGGCAAAATAAACATACACTGATAGGGCCGAAGATGTTAAAAAAAAATACTAGGAATCATAAATATTCTATACCTAAACGATCGCAATGAAATTAATGATGGGAAATACCTAAAGTATATCACAAACAATAACGTGCCTATAAATGCTAAACTAAATGTAGGAGCGCGAGAGTCAAACATTTTTTTTATTAAAACATTAGGAAACATAAATAATCTTTTATATAAGTGTGGTGATAATTACGTCATTTTTTAAATCTCACTTCAGAAGGAAATAATAATAAAAAAATAATATCCACAAAAATAAATGAATAAATACATGGAATTGTCTATTAATCCTAACCCCAAGTGATATGATACTACATAACCAGGGATTTTTGAGTTTCTGTTGTGAATTAAGTCTTATGGTTATCTACATTATAATTTTTTTTAAATTTTCAACCGACTTTATACATTAATCAGGACTTTTGAGTAAATATTTGAATACCTATATGGTGAATGGTGACTTGCAGTTTCCCCAGAGAGATTTTTATACAGTGAAGGGTTTGGATTAAATCAAGAGTGTCTAGTATTTAGGCATTATGTTTTAATGCGACTACATACTTAAAACAATATAATTTAGATAGGTGGCAGCATTTTTGTAAGGTTGTGAACTGTTCCGATAAATTTTATAATATTATTGGATTATTTAATTTCATAGTGAAGTGAGCAATCTAGTCGTAGATCTTTTAGACATTTTATTCTAGCAAGCGAAGTTGATAATTGAAACGTGGTGATAATGCCGGCGCACTGTAGGACCCTAGAACCCTGGAAATAATTTCTTGTCATTCAAGTGCAGTTTTTGAATATTTGAGTAGTGAAGCAGACTTAGTGGTTTAACTTAATCCGTAAACGCTCGATCGTCATAAATAAAAAAAAACTTTCATTATATATTCCGGAGGAAGGAAATATTTGAGGAATGAGAACATGTGGGAAGTTAGAACTCAATCAACGGATGCTTTAATAATAATAAATAACCAATAAACAATGATATCATTAGGATAATAAATAATAACCTTACTAAAATAAGCTAAAAATCTGTGAATTTAAATTAACTAATTTAAAAGTAAAACTTTGGTAAGTAAATGAACTAACGGGAAATGTAAATGGAACTAACTTAGGAAGCGAGTAGATAATCTTAATCACTACAATAAATTAAACCCAAAGATTATGAGAGCACAAGCAAATATGGACCAACTACGAGTAATCTTAACAAACTAAATTAAATAATATTAATAACTAAGTGATTAATAATAAGGCAGTTTGGCAGGTATAAAAGAGCATCAGATTACGAAGACAGGTCATGAGGTAAAAGAGGATGACCGAGACTCAGTGAATAATCAACGGGCAATCTGAGCTATAAAAGTAAAACATGATAACTAATCGACCTAATAATGAAAATAATGATAATAAAATAAATAGTAATAATCATAATAATAATTCACAGAAAATTAATAAACAATAATATTAATAATAATAATAATAATAACAATAAAAATAATAATCCACAGACAATTAATAAATAATAATAATAATAATAATAATAAATATAATAATAATAATAATAATTCGCGGTAAATTAATAAACCACAATAATAATGATGATTAAATAAGAGCGAACTACCAGAAATAAGACTTGTGTTTGTGAATAAAATGAAAGATAACGGAAAACCACAATCTCATTTTCAGCAATTAGGACTCATTTAAGTATGAATGGGTTCCGGGATAAGTAGTAGGCTAGTTCGCGAGAAAATAACGTGGAAGCAGTCCAGATAGAGGCACGTAGTATGTTAAGCCTATAGCGGAAGATGACTGATAGGTTCAATTAACCAGCAGTTATGCCAACACGGAGGGTAGAAATTATTTTAACATTGCAAGAAATAAGGAGTGACAACAGTTCAGATTAAGAAGGGAGGATGTGCATTATCCACTTTGTTTAAAAAAAAAGTATTACAAAGAGAACGGAAGAGGGGCATGGAAAATTGCTCGCACAAAAGTAAAATCGTCATTCCACCAATTATATGCAGTCATGTATCTGCTTTGTTTACATCACAACTGGAACCATCAGGGATTCCATGACCTTGACGATAGTGGGAGTGTTTCGAGCTAAATCAGAAGTACCATGGTAGGGATACCTTTACTGGACAAATCTTGAGCGAGAAACAAAATAATTAATTAATCTCGAAGAACGTGTCAAACTGCATCAATGCTGGAAAAGAAAATTTGACTTTGCAACGAAAGATGGCAGAAGAGAGATCAACGGGCAGGAGGAAAATGTTAGCCGAAGAGAATATAATCTTCTAACGGATATAACCTTAAATAAAACCTAGCGTTCCAAGTTGCAGTTTGGATGTTTGAACAAAAATATTGCAACAAAAGAAGCTAGACTGTCTATTGTCGCGTAAAACATAGTTTAGAAACTTAAAATACTTATTCAGCTTTATGTTATATCTATTTAACGACGCTATTTAACATCTAAGATCATTAGAGCACAATTCAAATCTGCGCGAGAAAGGATCAACACATTTTGCTCCGAGTTATATTTCTTCAAACGTGAGGTTCTTTTACGTTCCGTAAATATGTTCACAGTACCGATGTGTTTGGTGACTTTCCGACGGAACCAGTACTCAGTATTTTTACGTCCTGTAAATCCACAGACGTCGGTGAGTTTGAACTCGTGACCCTGGAAACCAGATGGACGCATGGTCCACCAAGATTGTCTACGACGTTGATGAAGAAAATGGAAACAAAGAACAAAGAGAATATATTTGTTCTATTAGCATGTATATTACAATCTAACTAACAGGCATTATCGAACCCGTAGGATCATGGCCTAACGGAGATAAGCAATCCATATATCCCTATTCTGAGCTAATGCTTTCTTATCATTCCCTATATAATCTACTTAAATAAGTCATTGTTAATATTATTCTCCCGCCTTATTCTTCGTCTCACTGTCGTGACCTTGCCCTCGAGTAGATCAGACAATTTGAAGGTAGGATTCGTTGTGAGTCCAAGAACTCCAGTGAATGCAGAGCTTGTTTTAATATATTTATTAAAGACGATGATTAAAAAGTTACAATATTGTGCCTCTAACTGTCATAGAGACGAGGTCGGAACCATGAAGAATAAGCCCTGATGCCAAGGGCATCAGCCGTTATAAACCCTCTGATAAGCGGGCGTGGCATGGACGCTGAGTTGGAATGTATCACCCTCATTTCCAAATAAGGACATATCTTCTTCTAAAGTTACCTATGACGACTGGAATTTACCAGCCATGTTATCTTACTGTATTCAACTAGGGGATGGAGAGTAATCTTATCTCGACTCGACGCCCCTGTATTAGACTGGGGGATGGTGAGTAATATTATCCAAACTCAACGCCCCTGCCTGTTTCAACTTGAATATCCACATGTAATTATTATTATATATTAGAGTGTCCAGTACGCAATTTCCCTTCATAATATAATATAAATACATTCTGATTGTTAATTCAATACTTTAATATATATATATATATATATATATATATATGGATTTTATGCTATTGGCTAACAGTGCAATAATTAATTAGTATATGCGGTAATAATGCTACAGCCAGCACACTTCCGCCCTTAAGATAAAGCAATGGAGCTTAATTTTAAGCTTCTTTCTTTACTCTATTAGGATCTTGAGATTTATTATTACTATTACTTACTTAAGTAATTTGCAAATGTATGAATAACCTAAAGAGAACAAGTTACGCATAAATGTGAACGTTAAACACAGTAATGGAATATTTGCGAACTTGCACTGGACACGTCTATTTGTATTAGCCTTTGCCTAAAATAAAAGAAAAACATTACATATTAATGACATCAATAAGTGATCACAAGTTACATACATGTTATAAATACAAATATATATATATATATATATACTTTTCGAACATAGTATTTACTGTATAGTATTGCTTTGATTTCTCTCTTTCAAACGTCTGTCCAAAGTTCTTTTTAATATTTGTTTATTTCTTTACTTATTTTATGATGCACTTATTATTTCTCGTGGTCACTTTACACTTTTTTTTACTCGGTTGCACACATCTATTGTTCTTATCACTATGTTCACCATGAAGGACACGGTTTTTTCATTTTATTCGCGGACCTCGTACGAGATACGATCGGAACCTCTTCTTCTTTAGAATCTTCGTCATCTATTGCTGTGAAGTCCTTGGTTCGGTCTCCGCTGGTGATAGGTAGTGACACAGTCCTTCCGTGATAATGAACATTGCCAGTGTGTATAGTTTGTTGTAAAAAGCAATGTTTTCTCATACCACCGATACAATCCATGGGTTGCCATTTTTTCCACAGCCAAAAACCAAATTTTTTACAAGAGCTGTAACAACAGCAGCTACAGCAAACTGCGATGAAGATTACGGTGGTCAGTATACCTAAGGTTGCTGCGCATGACACAAAGCCTAATTTCATTGAGTGCTCTAATTTCCATTTCTCATCATTAATCATATCGTTAACTTCATCAATTTTATGGCTCGTTACTTTCAGATCATCTGTATGCGAAAGGACATTACTCATTGGAAGGTTTAGTTGAATTTTGTCAAGGAATTTCAATTGGTCAGAGGTTAGACAACAGTCAAAGTCAATTGGGAGGATAGCAGTGATATCAGGAATGGTAGAATATGCATAAATCGTAGTATGAGCACTGTAACCTTTACATCCTGGGTTCAGTCTCAGTTTTCCACGTCCTTTCAATGTAATGGATTGTGGAGCTTCATTAGGGCACAGGAACGTGAAGATCTCGGGTATTGGTGTCACGTGAAGGAACTCGTTCCCCATTAGCCTTAACCATAGTGTGTTCTTAAGTTCCATCATGCGATGTGAGCATGAACTCGGGACCGCCGTCGTCGATGGATGCACAAGTGTTGCTTCGCAGTCTACACCCTCTTTATAGATAAGTATTGGCTCCATTTCCTTGCAGACATGTTTAAATTTATTTAATTGGAAGCATGCATCGATTTGGTATTGTGTCAATTTTGCGAACTTCTGACGTAATGGATCGCTGATAATGTAGTCCTTCGTAGTTTCTAAGCAGATGTACTTGGACGTATCTCCTTGTTGTCCTTGCGTTAGGAAGGGAATGATACGGTATAAATGATAATTCTCAGGTAGAAGTAAGGGAACTTCAATAACATAGACAAGATACTTATCTTGTAGGTAAATGTGTGTGGAAATTATTTGGATTAGTTCTTGAGATGGGAGGTTAACAGGGTAATCAAGTCCACTTAATGCTTGTTCTTTACTCATCAATTTTCTTATCTTTGATGGGGTGATAATTTGTGCCTGCAATGTGCCATCTTTAGAATGAATAATTGCCTCAACAATCAGATTAAAACATTTGCGAGTACTTTCTAGTGTCCGTTCAATTTGCAATACGTGTTCCGATAACATAGCTATCGATTGAGTTTCGTCATATATTTCACTAGTGATATTGTTTACATGTTGGGTTAATCTTGCTAAACCCGTCTTTAAAGTTTTCTCATTCCTATCAACATCTCGCAATGTTGAATTAAATGATGTTACAGCTGATTTTATAACTAACACCTGGTCTTTTGCTATTCTAATAAAATCTTTTTGCTCACATTCTAGCTCGTTAATCTTTCCTGTATAATACTCGGCATCTTCACTACTTAATGTTCCAAGAAGAATTTTAGTAATTTGGCCTACGAAATTTAACACACCTCGCTTCTTACGAGTACTACTTGGTTCGACTTCTGGGTAGTCTACTACAATATTCTTTAAGTTTTCGATCTGTTTAATTTTATTGTTAATGTATGACTTAAAAGAAATACAATCTGTATAGCGATACCAAGATCGACTCTTTATTGACTCGCAAAAATTGAAAACTAATTTAGAATGTTGTTTTACTTGGTTTAAAGAATCTTTAGCCTCCTGCATATTTATGTAAGTTAATAATTTCCATTGAGATGAGTAAAGTTGTACGTAACATCGTGCGTCAAAATAAACATCCGTGGTTTTGTTGATGGTTTTGTGTTCGAAACCTAGTGGGAGTACTGATGGTAGTACAAGGACTAGGTTAATGAGTATCGGCAGAATCATCCTGCAAAGAAGAGGAAAAATAAGGTTTCACTCTGTTTGCATGTACTACTTGAATCTTACTTTTTATTTTAGCTACCCTTGAATTCCTATTGTTGTAATTATTCTTATTTCCTATGAACTGTAGTGCAAGTGTACCGTTATCATTGACCTTTACAATATTGTAAGGTCCTAACCATGGACAACTCAGTTTCTTAGACACTCCAACCTTTGTTGCGTCGTTACTTAATAAAACCTTCATACCTTCTTTGAATTCTACATGATTCGCTTTATTTTTATCGTACTTTTCTTTTTGATCTTCTTTTATTTTCACTAAATTTCTTTTTGCAATGTCATGTGACACTTGTAACCTATATCTGGTATCAGCTATTAAATCATCATAATTATATAGTGGGGTAGTGGGAGGTTTTTGCAACGCTCCTGGAAGATTAGCTAATCTACCGTACAATAATTCAAATGGAGTATACTTTGTAGCTGTATGTGGAGTGGTATTGTAAACAAACGTTGCGAATGGGATCCATTTTTCCCACTCTGTCTGCTTATCCGTACAAAAACAACGAAGATATTCTACTAACACTTTGTGTGACCTCTCTAGTGACCCGTTGCTTTCAGGATGGAAAGCTGATGTTGTAATTTTATTAATCTTAATTAATTTACACATTTGTTTGAATAGATTACTCGTAAAGTTAGCGCCCTGGTCACTTAAAATAATTTGTGGAATTCCATGCACAAAACGTATCTTTGTAACGAATGCTTCCGCTACCGTATTAGCTTCCTGGTTTAAAATTGGGATCGCAATAATATATTTAGTAAGGTTATCCTGACAAGTCAAAACATATTTATATCCGTTTTCTGTCATCGGTAAGGGTCCTACTATATCAATCGCTACTATAGCCCACGCTTCTCATTGCGTATCTGTATAACTAACTCTTGCCTTGTTAACGGCCTTGTAGCCTTGTTTCTCTGACATACATCGCAATTTCGTATATAATTTTCAATTTCTGTTTTCATATTTTGCCATGAAATATATAGTTTTATTTTCTCGTAAGTTCTGTGAATACCTTGGTGTCCACCAATAGGGCACTCATGCATTTCTTTAATTATGTTTTGTTTTCGCTCATGTGTTAACTCACTTTCATTTATTAAGAGACAGAGATTCGGATCTCTAGATAAAGCATCCGCATTTGTATTTCTTTTTCCAGCTTTATATTGGATATCATACTGATACTCTTCTAACAAGAGGCGCCATCGAAGCAACCTCGAACTCGGGTCTTTGACATTAAAGATCCATGTCAATGGCTTATGGTCTGTTATGATTGTAATATGACGTCCTAAAAGATAAAGTCTGAAATGTTTGCATCCCCATACTATAGCAAGTAGCTCTTTTTCCGATACAGTGTAATTTTTCTAATGACTGTTAAGTGTCCTTGACCCATATGCAATTGGCAAATCTTCTCCTATCTTACCTTGGCTCAATATGCAACCAATAGCATTTTTACTTGCATCTGTTGTCAAAATGAATGGCCTTGTGAAATCTGGGTATTGAAGTAGTGGTGGGTTTACTAATTTTAACTTTAATGCATTAAAAGCTTCTTCTTCCTTATCTGTCCATTTAAACGAAACGTCTTTTTTTAATAGCTCGCTCAACGGCCTTGCTAATGAACTGATATTTGGAATAAATCTCCTATAGTAGCCTGCTAGTCCCAAAAATTATTTTATTTCTGTCTGCGTCGTCGGAGCCGGGAATTGAACCACAGACTCGACTTTCTTAGGATCTGGTTTAACAGCGTCTCCTGACACAATATGTCCTAAATACGTTAATTCTGTCTTTAAGGACTCATATTTATCTGGCTGTAACTTTAAATTATACTGCCGAAACCTATCGAAAACACTTCTTAATTTCTCATTATGCTCCTCTATTGTTTCTCCGTACACGATCACATCATCAAGGCAAACTAATGCTTTAATACCAATAAAACCTGATAAAACAGTATTCATTAACCTTTGGAAAGTTGCGGGCCCTGCCTTAAGCCCAAAATCCTAGTATATTCATAATGTCCTGTAGAAGTACTAAATGCTGTCTTTTTCCTATCACTTTCCGCAATTGGAATTTGGTGATATCCGCTAGCACAATCAGGAGCTGTACAATATCTTGACCTACCTAGTTTTTGTCTAGAATGTCCTGAATACAAGGGAGGGGGTAAGAATCACCTATAGGTACGTCATTTAATCGGCGAAAATCAATACATACCCTGTATTTGCGTTTATTGGAAGCGTCCATCTTTTTTGGAACAACTAAGATCGGAAAGTTGTAAGGACTCGAACTCGGTACTATGATTTCGTCCTCTAACATTTGTTCTATTTGCCATTGTACTTCTGCACTGTGCGCTTCGGCGATACGATTCGGTTTTACATGAATGGCACGTTCCGGGGGAATATCTGGTGTTGGGATAGAATGGACCGCACCTGTCGTCTCAGTAAGCTTGTCCCCTGGCAGATGAAAGATATCCACATACTCGTGACATAGTGACCTTATGGATTCTTTCCCTTCTAATACGTGATCTAGTCTCAGCTGTTCATTAAGTAATGTATGTCTTTTTTTCGTTTGATTGATTTTTAGATTGAACGTTTACAGCACAAAAGAATTGGGTAGGGGGTCTCTCGTATTTTAATTCAACTGGACCTAGTTCACTTTCCTTTTCAGTGGTATTAACAATACGAACAATTACTTTAATATTCTGAACTGTGGTCAGCACATCGCCTATAAAAATACCCGGTTTAATTTCTTGCTTTGTTACCAAGATATCGCCTCTCTCATTTAATGGAAGTTCGACTACCTTTTCTGTTCTAGGAGGGATCTTTATCACAGCCTGACCTGACTTAAAGTTTAATTGTACGTCATACTCTTTCAAAAAGTCTTGGCCTATCATGACGTCATGGTTTTGTGGGAGGTCATGCACAACATAAAAGTTATGAATACACTTAAATTTATTATGGTACACTGGCATTACAATTATACTTACTACATCTAGTGTAGATCCTGTCACACCCTGTAGCATCACATGCACCTTTTCTATATTTGGCACATTTACTAGAGAGTTTATCGAGGGAGGGACACTTGCGACCCTGTGTCAACGAGTGTCCGACCACACTTTAAATTATCTCCTCGGAGATTAATTACCATTATATCATCATTATATGAACACCCCTGGTTCACATCCAAACTCAACACATGTGTTTTAACTTCCCTTATCTCATTTTCGTGTACACTTATTTCCTTTACCGTACTTATTTGAGTTACGTGTTTTTCATGGGATCCCATCTCTACTACGCAACCTGCCTCTTCATCTTCGGATAACCCCGGTTGCTTGGGCTCCGTCAATGAGAGTTTCCCTGCCGGCCCTGTGCACGACAGTCCGTTGTTTCTTGTCCCACCTTGGAACACGTCCTACACCGCGGAGCGTCTCGGCACTCCTTGGCAATGTGCCCTTCCTTCTGGCACTTAAAGCAAGTGACATTTATTCGAAAAGACCTATCTTTCCTGACACTACTTCCTCGGTAATCAGTTCGATCTCTCTTTACAAAGTTATTAGTTTTCTGTGGCACACCCTGTTTCTTATATCTACCTGACAATATTGCGCTTTCTTCCTCTAAAGCAACCTCGATTGCGTTAGGGAGAAGCATGCGTTCGTCCCTAGCTCTAACTACAGTCTGAATTCTTTCCTCATGTAGACCCTGTATAAAACAAGCTTTCGTAATATATTTTAAAAATGCTATCGCACCTTCATGATGTCTGTCGGGCAAAACTCTAATCGTGGGTTCAGTCAATTCAGTCGACATAGTGTCTATTCTACTGCCCCAATTTGCAACACCTTCACTTGATCCTTGTTTGCTATTAAATAATTTACATGCGAAGAAATCTATTGCCCTTCGCACTGTATAGTTTTCCTCAAGAATTTGTTTTATATCTTCCCAACTTGACCTATCTGACCTAGCCAATAATTTTGTTTTAGCATCACCCGTTATTTTAGACTCAACAAATTTAAGCATCAAATCATAATTATCTGGATTAATGACCGAAATAGCAGTCTCGACATTTGAAATGAATTCTCTCAACTCTGATTTATTACCATCAAACGGTTTATTAATTAATTTAATGACCTGAGGAACACGGATATAGTTAATTTCATCGTTATTACTAAGGGAATCGACGCCTGAGTTCGGTAATGACATATTGCATCACTAATATCAAAACATTAATTTTGAATAATAGCATTGAATTTAAGAAACAGGTAGATGTGTATAGACTTGATTATCCTGGGCTTACCTTCAGGTTTTAGGAGTGGAGGTTGAACAGGGACCCTCGGATTATTGATCAGCCTCGTTGATGTTCTTATTCACTGTAGCCGTCCGCTCAGCTCGGGAATGGTCTTGTGGAGTGGTACCGTCTCCTCAAGTGGATCTCCTCGAAGATCTCTCCAGTTCTCGAACCTATGAATCGTCTCTAACGATCCACCGCCGCTGCCACCAGAGGTTTTGTCGTAGCCTGGCCCTCGGGTAGATCAGACAATTTGAAGGTAGGATTCGTTGTGAGTCCAAGAACTCCAGTGAATGCAGAACTTGATTTAATAATATTTATTAAAGACGATGATTAAGAAGTTACAATATTGTGTCTCTAACTGTCATAGAGACGAGGTCGGAACCATGAAGAATAAGCCCTGATGCCAAAGGGCATCAGCCGTTATAAACCCTCTGATAAGCGGGCGTGTCATGGACGCTGAGTTGGAATGTATCACCCTCATTTCCAAATAAGGACATATCTTCTTCGAAAGTTACGTATGAAGACTGGAATTTACCAGCCATATTATCTTACTGTATTCAACTAGGGGATGGAGAGTAATCTTATCTTGACTCGACGCCCCTGTATTAGACTGGGGGATGGTGAGTAATATTATCCAAACTCAACGCCCCTGCCTGTTTCAACTTGAATATCCACATGTAATTATTATTATATATTAGAGTGTCCAGTACGCAATTTCCCTTCATAATATAGTATAAATACATTCTGATTGTTAATTCAATACTTTAATATTTATATATGGATTTTATGCTATTGGCTAACAGTGCAATAATTAATTAGTATATGCGGTAATAATACTACAGCCAGCACATCACAACTTGGCGCATTCCCTCTGGTTTTCTTATAAAGAAGCTTCATTGCACGTTTTTGATTCCCCATTCTTGACAAATGCCCATCTCAGTCTACGAGAGTTAACTCTTCTTATTATATCTGGCTTCCTATAATGACCAAGTAGTTCACTGTTATGTGGTCTTCTCCATTCACCTTTCTGTTCATCTCTCTTTGGTACAAAATTATATCTAAGAACTTCCACCGAATGTCAAATTAACAAACTTTAAACTTAATGTCACATTTCATCAACATAAAGCTGTGATTTGGAAATTTATAAACAAGGGATTCAACAAGAAAACTAAATGTTGTTTGTTTTATTCGATATGGAACCTTCCGCTCCATCCCATTAGCGTAGGTGAACCTCACACTTTGTAGGTACTTTTAAGTACCACAGACCACCCGGCCTTAGACTTGCACCATTGTCCGGGGATGGATTTTCACTGTGGATCATATACAGACTTTTTTAACCACACAAGGACATGGTTGGTCTCAGCTCAATGTCAGGGCCTCCTCCAAGACAACACAACATTAAGACGAAACACACATTCACACACACATTCATACTAAACATGACAAATGTGATAATCATGGCCAGATGATGTTCGCGGAAAAAATTACCCCTAATAATTTGCAAAGAAAATAACATTCATAAAAAATAGCATGGTGTGCGCCTTGTTGAGTAACAAATAATTATGCAATAACTTGCGAGTACGTTACGTAGCAACGCCACTAAATGTGAGATTGAAAAATATTTTAAATTAATAAAATATTAATATTTCACAAACTGAATTCAAAACTGTTTTATCTATCAGTTTATACTGCTAAGAATTTTAGACAGATCAATGACAAACGCTTTTTTTCTATCAGGTAAATATAAATACATTTTCACATAACATATTTATCATCGTATAAATGACTCATTCAATAACGTAACATATTTAACTTAAACTTACAAATATTCTAATATATGTTATTTTAGATAACATTTTGTTTTTATGCCTTAAATTTAAGTCATTCGTTTGTTTAAACTAAATAAAACTCATGGAGCGATAAGTGTGCAAGGCACTTGGTATAACAGAGAGGCAGACGTTATAGCTATGTGTGATAAGTGGTCAACCGTCGGATTTCCTAAATGTTATACACGGTACATACTACGACTGAAATTCCTCACAATTCTAGGTGGACACCGTTCCACACTAGCCGACATTCAGTGAGTAAATTTCTTCCACATAGGGACTCGAACCAGGGCATGTTCGGTAGCTCTGCGACAAGGCGTAATGTCTCACACGCTGTATTTTTCACTTTCAATATTATCATTAGATGAACATTTCCGCACCAACAACTCTCTTCTATCGATTGCTTATTTTTTTTATAAACTCTAGGTTATTGTTTGAAATTACATTTAATCAATAGTTTTCACAATTGTATACTTTTTTAATTTATTGCAAAGCGTTTATTTGTTCTCATCTGGCTTCAAAATTATACATTTTTATGTTGTTTGTTTCCCTTGATCACTTTCACCGATTGGATTAATTTTAAGAAAAAGTTAAGAAAACAATGAAATGTATACAAAAAACAATAAATTCTCATGAAAAAATGAGTACTATATAAAGGCTTTCTCTAGGTTTATTAGGTAAAATACACACAGTCCCAATTTATATCACTGCTAGTTGCTATAACTAGTTTAATTTATCCCACTGCAGGGATATTGAGTAGGTAAGACTCACACCTTTCTAGACATTTTGTGCAAGGTATCAGCCGGATTGTCAGCCCTTTCCATCGACTTTACACTTAGAACATATATATGGTACTCAATTGGTTGAGACGCACATTCAAACTTAGAACAATGGACCGGGAGAATCTTTAGGCTAGTTAAAAAATATGTAACTTACTGTCTTTTACATTTTTGAATTCAAAAATTTTCATAACGTTAGAATTTATGATTCATTGTAATGATTATATGACATCTTCAGGAGAATAAGTGCCTGCGTGAATAACAATATTGAATAACAATACCTCTTCGGGAATCGAATCAGCAATCTTCTGACTTGTAGCAATATTGCCTTACCAATTACGTAACGTCCCCGGGCTAATTGTTTCAGAATATTTTAATACATTTTCACATTGTGGCCGATGACGATACGTTTATTTAAATCACACATTTATCCTTTCTTTTCAGGTCAGCCCGAA
>JASPKZ010009181.1:0-90755 GCA_030220185.1 Diploptera punctata
GCTGGTTTTCCAAAAAATGTCAAAATTTTCGAAATTTCAAAAACTGCAAAAATACTATCTAGAGGGTGTGTCCGGGATTTATAATGCAAAAAATCCGGTCTAAATCCAAAATTTCAAAACAGTGTTTTCCAAGGCTATAGTCCTGGTGGTTTTCCAAAAAATGTCAAAATTTTCGAAATTTCAAAAACTGCAAAAATACTATCTAGAGGGTGTGTCCGGGATTTATAATGCAAAAAATCCGGTCTAAATCCAAAATTTCAAAATAGTGTTTTCCAAGGCTATAGTCCTGGTGGTTTCCAAAAAATGTCAAAATTTTCGAAATTTCAAAAACTGCAAAAATACTATCTAGAGGGTGTGTCCGGGATTTATAATGCAAAAAATCCGGTCTAAATCCAAAATTTCAAAATAGTGTTTTCAAAGGCTATAGTCTTGGTGGTTTTCCAAAAAATGTCAAAATTTTCGAAATTTCAAAAACTGCAAAAATACTATCTAGAGGGTGTGTCCGGGATTTATAATGCAAAAAATCCGGTCTAAATCCAAAATTTCAAAATAGTGTTCTCCAAGGCTATAGTCTTGGTGGTTTTCCAAAAAATGTCAAAAATTTCGAAATTTCAAAAACTGCAAAAATACTATCTAGAGGGTGTGTCCGGGATTTATAATGCAAAAAATCCGGTCTAAATCCAAAATTTCAAAATAGTGTTTTCCAAGGCTATAGTCTTGGTGTTTTTCCAAAAATGTCAAAATTTTCGAAATTTCAAAAACTGCAAAAATACTATCTAGAGGGTGTGTCCGGGATTTATAATGCAAAAAATCCGGTCTAAATCCAAAATTTCAAAATAGTGTTTTCCAAGGCTATAGTCTTGGTGGTTTTCCAAAAAATGTCAAAATTTTCGAAATTTCAAAAACTGCAAAAATACTATCTAGAGGGTGTGTCCGGGATTTATAATGCAAAAAATCCGGTCTAAATCCAAAATTTCAAAATAGTGTTTTCCAAGGCTATAGTCTTGGTGGTTTTCCAAAAAATGTCAAAATTTTCGAAATTTCAAAAACTGCAAAAATACTATCTAGAGGGTGTGTCCGGGATTTATAATGCAAAAAATCCGGTCTAAATCCAAAATTTCAAAATAGTGTTTTCCAAGGCTATAGTCTTGTTGGTTTTCCAAAAAATGTCAAAATTTTCGAAATTTCAAAAACTGCAAAAATACTATCTAGAGGGTGTGTCCGGGATTTATAATGCAAAAAATCCGGTCTAAATCCAAAATTTCAAAATAGTGTTTTCCAAGGCTATAGTCTTGGTGGTTTTCCAAAAAATGTCAAAATTTTCGAAATTTCAAAAACTGCAAAAATACTATCTAGAGGGTGTGTCCGGGATTTATAATGCAAAAAATCCGGTCTAAATCCAAAATTTCAAAATAGTGTTTTCCAAGGCTATAGTCTTGGTGGTTTTCCAAAAAATGTCAAAAATTTTCGAAATTTCAAAAAACTGCAAAAATACTATCTAGAGGGTGTGTCCGGGATTTATAATGCAAAAAATCCGGTCTAAATCCAAAATTTCAAAATAGTGTTTTCCAAGGCTATAGTCTTGGTGGTTTTCCAAAAAATGTCAAAATTTTCGAAATTTCAAAAACTGCAAAAATACTATCTAGAGGGTGTGTCCGGGATTTATAATGCAAAAAATCCGGTCTAAATCCAAAATTTCAAAATAGTGTTTTCCAAGGCTATAGTCTGGTGGTTTTCCAAAAAATGTCAAAATTTTCGAAATTTCAAAAACTGCAAAAATACTATCTAGAGGGTGTGTCCGGGATTTATAATGCAAAAAATCCGGTCTAAATCCAAAATTTCAAAATAGTGTTTTCCAAGGCTATAGTCTTGGTGGTTTTCCAAAAAATGTCAAAATTTTCGAAATTTCAAAAACTGCAAAAATACTATCTAGAGGGTGTGTCCGGGATTTATAATGCAAAAATCCGGTCTAAATCCAAAATTTCAAAATAGTGTTTTCCAAGGCATTAGTCTTGGTGGTTTTCCAAAAAATGTCAAAATTTTCGAAATTTCAAAAACTGCAAAAATACTATCTAGAGGGTGTGTCCGGGATTTATAATGCAAAAAATCCGGTCTAAATCCAAAATTTCAAAATAGTGTTTTCCAAGGCTATAGTCTTGTGGTTTTCCAAAAAATGTCAAAATTTTCGAAATTTCAAAAACTGCAAAAATACTATCTAGAGGGTGTGTCCGGGATTTATAATGCAAAAAATCCGGTCTAAATCCAAAATTTCAAAATAGTGTTTTCCAAGGCTATAGTCTTGGTGGTTTTCCAAAAAATGTCAAAATTTTCGAAATTTCAAAAACTGCAAAAATACTATCTAGAGGGTGTGTCCGGGATTTATAATGCAAAAAATCCGGTCTAAATCCAAAATTTCAAAATAGTGTTTTCCAAGGCTATAGTCTTGGTGTTTTTCCAAAAAATGTCAAAATTTTCGAAATTTCAAAAACTGCAAAAATACTATCTAGAGGGTGTTGTCCGGGATTTATAATGCAAAAAATCCGGTCTAAATCCAAAATTTCAAAATAGTGTTTTCCAAGGCTATAGTCCTTGGTGGTTTTCCAAAAAATGTCAAAATTTTCGAAATTTCAAAAACTGCAAAAATACTATCTAGAGGGTGTGTCCGGGATTTATAATGCAAAAAATCCGGTCTAAATCCAAAATTTCAAAATAGTGTTTTCCAAGGCTATAGTCTTGGTGGTTTTCCAAAAAATGTCAAAATTTTCGAAATTTCAAAAACTGCAAAAATACTATCTAGAGGGTGTGTCCGGGATTTATAATGCAAAAAATCCGGTCTAAATCCAAAATTTCAAAATAGTGTTTTCCAAGGCTATATTCTTGGTGGTTTTCCAAAAAATGTCAAAATTTTCGAAATTTCAAAAACTGCAAAAATACTATCTAGAGGGTGTGTCCGGGATTTATAATGCAAAAAATCCGGTCTAAATCCAAAATTTCAAAATAGTGTTTTCCAAGGCTATAGTCTTGGTGGTTTTCCAAAAAATGTCAAAATTTTCGAAATTTCAAAAACTGCAAAAATACTATCTAGAGGGTGTGTCCGGGATTTATAATGCAAAAAATCCGGTCTAAATCCAAAATTTCAAAATAGTGTTTTCCAAGGCTATAGTCTTGGTGGTTTTCCAAAAAATGTCAAAATTTTCGAAATTTCAAAAACTGCAAAAATACTATCTAGAGGGTGTGTCCGGGATTTATAATGCAAAAAATCCGGTCTAAATCCAAAATTTCAAAATAGTGTTTTCCAAGGCTATAGTCTTGGTGGTTTTCCAAAAATGTCAAAATTTTCGAAATTTCAAAAACTGCAAAAATACTATCTAGAGGGTGTGTCCGGGATTTATAATGCAAAAAATCCGGTCTAAATCCAAAATTTCAAAATAGTGTTTTCCAAGGCTATAGTCTTGGTGGTTTTCCAAAAAATGTCAAAATTTTCGAAATTTCAAAAACTGCAAAAATACTATCTAGAGGGTGTGTCCGGGATTTATAATGCAAAAAATCCGGTCTAAATCCAAAATTTCAAAATAGTGTTTTCCAAGGCTATAGTCTTGGTGGTTTTCCAAAAAATGTCAAAATTTTCGAAATTTCAAAAACTGCAAAAATACTATCTAGAGGATGTGTCCGGGATTTATAATGCAAAAAATCCGGTCTAAATCCAAAATTTCAAAATAGTGTTTTCCAAGGCTATAGTCTTGGTGGTTTTCCAAAAAAATGTCAAAATTTTCGAAATTTCAAAAACTGCAAAAATACTATCTAGAGGGTGTGTCCGGGATTTATAATGCAAAAAATCCGGTCTAAATCCAAAATTTCAAAATAGTGTTTTCCAAGGCTATAGTCTTGGTGGTTTTCCAAAAAATGTCAAAATTTTCGAAATTTCAAAAAACTGCAAAAATACTATCTAGAGGGTGTGTCCGGGATTTATAATGCAAAAAATCCGGTCTAAATCCAAAATTTCAAAATAGTGTTTTCCAAGGCTATAGTCTTGGTGGTTTTCCAAAAAATGTCAAAATTTTCGAAATTTCAAAAACTGCAAAAATACTATCTAGAGGGTGTGTCCGGGATTTATAATGCAAAAAATCCGGTCTAAATCCAAAATTTCAAAATAGTGTTTTCCAAGGCTATAGTCTTGGTGGTTTTCCAAAAAATGTCAAAATTTTCGAAATTTCAAAAACTGCAAAAATACTATCTAGAGGGTGTGTCCGGGATTTATAATGCAAAAAATCCGGTCTAAATCCAAAATTTCAAAATAGTGTTTTCCAAGGCTATAGTCTTGGTGGTTTTCCAAAAAATGTCAAAATTTTCGAAATTTCAAAAACTGCAAAAATACTATCTAGAGGGTGTGTCCGGGATTTATAATGCAAAAAATCCGGTCTAAATCCAAAATTTCAAAATAGTGTTTTCCAAGGCTATAGTCTTGGTGGTTTTCCAAAAAATGTCAAAATTTTCGAAATTTCAAAAACTGCAAAAATACTATCTAGAGGGTGTGTCCGGGATTTATAATGCAAAAAATCCGGTCTAAATCCAAAATTTCAAAATAGTGTTTTCCAAGGCTATAGTCTTGGTGGTTTTCCAAAAAATGTCAAAATTTTCGAAATTTCAAAAACTGCAAAAATACTATCTAGAGGGTGTGTCCGGGATTTATAATGCAAAAAATCCGGTCTAAATCCAAAATTTCAAAATAGTGTTTTCCAAGGCTATAGTCTTGGTGGTTTTCCAAAAAATGTCAAAATTTTCGAAATTTCAAAAACTGCAAAAATACTATCTAGAGGGTGTGTCCGGGATTTATAATGCAAAAAATCCGGTCTAAATCCAAAATTTCAAAAATAGTGTTTTCCAAGGCTATAGTCTTGGTGGTTTTCCAAAAAATGTCAAAATTTTCGAAATTTCAAAAACTGCAAAAATACTATCTAGAGGGTGTGTCCGGGATTTATAATGCAAAAAATCCGGTCTAAATCCAAAATTTCAAAATAGTGTTTTCCAAGGCTATAGTCTTGGTGGTTTTCCAAAAAATGTCAAAATTTTCGAAATTTCAAAAACTGCAAAAATACTATCTAGAGGGTGTGTCCGGGATTTATAATGCAAAAAATCCGGTCTAAATCCAAAATTTCAAAATAGTGTTTTCCAAGGCTATAGTCTTGGTGGTTTTCCAAAAAATGTCAAAATTTTCGAAATTTCAAAAACTGCAAAAATACTATCTAGAGGGTGTGTCCGGGATTTATAATGCAAAAAATCCGGTCTAAATCCAAAATTTCAAAATAGTGTTTTCCAAGGCTATAGTCTTGGTGGTTTTCCAAAAAATGTCAAAATTTTCGAAATTTCAAAAACTGCAAAAATACTATCTAGAGGGTGTGTCCGGGATTTATAATGCAAAAAATCCGGTCTAAATCCAAAATTTCAAAATAGTGTTTTCCAAGGTTATAGTCCTGGTGGTTTTCCAAAAAATGTCAAAATTTTCGAAATTTCAAAAACTGCAAAAATACTATCTAGAGGGTGTGTCCGGGATTTATAATGCAAAAAATCCGGTCTAAATCCAAAATTTCAAAATAGTGTTTTCCAAGGCTATAGTCTAGGTGGTTTTCCAAAAAATGTCAAAATTTTGGAAATTTCAAAAACTGCAAAAATACTATCTAGAGGGTGTGTCCGGGATTTATAATGCAAAAAATCCGGTCTAAATCCAAAATTTCAAAATAGTGTTTTCCAAGGTGATAGTCTTGGTGGTTTTCCAAAAAATGTCAAAATTTTCGAAATTTCAAAAACTGCAAAAATACTATCTAGAGGGTGTGTCCGGGATTTATAATGCAAAAAATCCGGTCTAAATCCAAAATTTCAAAATAGTGTTTTCCAAGGCTATAGTCTTGGTGGTTTTCCAAAAAATGTCAAAATTTTCGAAATTTCAAAAACTGCAAAAATACTATGCAGAGGGTGTGTCCGGGATTTATAATGCCAAAAATCCGGTCTAAATCCAAAATTTCAAAATAGTGTTTTCCAAGGCTATAGTCTTGCTGGTTTTCCAAATGTAAAACAATTCTTACCATCCTGGTGTTTGGCATTCGTAGGGCGTGGTCTCTCCAATTTGTTATTTATTTTTCTATTAATGTTGTGACTGGCTCTATGTTCAATTCTTTTCTGTTGCCAGTACTTTTGTGATCTATTAATGAATTTCTAGTTACAAAGGAGAGAATTTCATTTTTGAAACTTCCTTTTGTCTTAATTGATAAGAGGTAAGTGTCTATCTTTCACATCCATATAATAAGAGTGGCAATACAACCACTCTATACAACTTTAGTAATATTCCTCGTCATACTTTGTATTCTAATGTTCGCTGTGTTGTAACAACAGAAGTGTGAATCTATTCAATTTTATTTCGATGTCTTGTCAGTTTCTGTATCCTACAGAGTGTCCCAAATAATTAAATTGATTTATTTGATCAATATATATTTATGAAAGAGAAACGCTGGCAATCTCGCAAATTTCCTGTGGCCTGGCTCTAATGAGGTTTTGCCGGCATATCGCCTTTGTTCATTGATTCCTACATTGAGGCGGCTTGGAGCGGTAGATTTACGGCAGTTTTGAAGAAAACATCATAAGACTTGTCTCAGTGTATATATGTGATCATGTGTAGGATGATAAATAAGCAAATTTTAAAGTAGACTCTAAATAATTTGAAATCCAAGTAACTTAAAAAAATATATTGTAACACGAATGAGCCGGATTTCGAATTCGCGTTGTTTCGGCGTAAATGAACACACAGATTTCGAGTAAAATCTTACAAAACACTTTATTTCCTTCTACAGATTATCAATAACCTTCTAATGACAATTTTCACTCACAATTAATCTTATTTAAATATTTATCTCGTTTGCAGTTATTTCACAGTCTCTGATGAATCCTTTCACAACAATCTCTCTTACACTTAATTTCTCGTCGTCCAACACAAGACTGACTGGTTGTCTATCCTCGCCGCATATTATATAGCCGCGAAAAACTATCTACGCTTAAGTTGGAGATGCTTCGAACGGTAGAAGCCTTTGGCCACTGATTTCTCTCTAAAGAAGAGGGAGAGATCTGGAATCACAATACAGATATTTCAGCGATTTGCGCGGGTCTTTCGACTCGCCCGCCAGTCGGCGACTTGCAAATATATTCTGACTAATTCAAGACCACTTGCTCGCTTAATTTATTATTATTGAATCTCGAAATATTCGAAACCCTATTTCGGCACAAAGTCATGTTAGGGTTGTACTTTTTTATAACAATATTATACTAAATATTGTGAAACAAAAATATTAACTTATGGTTCTGAATGGGTGTTATGAACTACATAAATCGCCTATAAGAGTCTTAGCAAAATACTACATATTGTATGAATGTGTGTTATGAATTTCATAAAATGTTAATAATAGTTTTAGTTCTTAAAACTCACTTGACACATTAGGGTGCCCGCTTAATTTAAACGTCCTTATTACGATGCGCAACAAGGAGATCAGTAATTTTACGTGTATAAGACTGTACATAGAATGAAGTCTCACTCCAATTCTTGAGAACTGAAAAAAGAAATCGATTGAGGAGAGCCATAAAAATTAAGACAAGTTGTTAGAGTAACAGAAACAGGATTTTTATGAGCCATGACCGCACATTTCAAGTAGACCCAAGCTTTGGCGTCGTAAAATGTTGCAAACGACAAACTGGATTCTCAAAACATTTATCCTCATTGCCTTCTCATCTTTTAACTTCAACGCTACTTATTTAGACCGCTCCATGGAGCAAATAATTAGTCCCGAGTTCGTGTCCGCATCACTCCATGTAGGTATAATAACAATAATAATAATAATAATAATACCAATAATAATAATAATAATAATAACAATTATACTAATAATAATAATAATAACAATAATACTAACAATAATAATAATATTGATGATAATAATAATAATAAATAATAATAATAATAATAATAATAATAATAATAATAATAATAATGCACAGGGAGGATAGGCGGACCTAATATGCTCTGGGTTAAAGAAGGAATAAATAGTCAGCCATAAAGTTGGGCGACAATTTAAACAAGGGATAATAGGTTCTTGGTATAATGGTAAAGCGGTGAAGATGGCATTTAGTGGGCGCCAGGAGTCTCAAATGTGTGAGAACTTCGTTTTGCTCAGATTGGAAATGGATTAACAAGGAGCTGGCCTACGCAAGACTACGCTAGATGAATTTTAATAAATATGCTTTATTAATCGAAGTGGACACTGGTTACACGTATAATTATAGACACTTGAGGTTAGACAAGGCATTGACCACAGGAGTTCAGATTGGAATCTCTGAAAGTCTGTCACGACCCAATTATTTCTAAGTACGAAATTCCCGAAGTTGCGTTTCAACTAATTTGCTGATTGACGGTCATTGAGCCGTTTAACAGCTACGTCGCGTCGGTGAGTCTGTTCCGACTCCGGTCTCTGTGAGTTATGCAGAACTATTTTGTATCCGTGAGTTGCGGAGAACTCCCACCGCGCAGAACTAACTTGACACGTTTAGTTAGACATAAGGAAAACTTCGTTTACCCTCTCCGTGGTTATGTCGTCATGAGGTCATTACCTTGTCGTCATATAACCGTTTACTACATTGGCTGACAACGATTCCTTATGTCTTAGGAAGGGATTGTCGTCTTTTGATTGGACATGACTTCAAGTTTTCTAGCTAGATACGCCCTTTTAAAATACAGTTTTACCATAAGTTCGTACTCTGGGGAATTCCGATCTAAGTCTGTTATATAATTTTATTTAGATCAGTGGCATTTCCCCACTTGTTTGCTAGCTTGGCGTTCTCGCAGTTTGTGTGGTTCCCTTATTAGGAGTTACTTACGTCCACGCTGTAGTTTCCAAACGCTATATTAATTCTTTGTTATTAACCTATCACGAAGCTCGGTTTAAGATCTTAGATTGCTGGTCTACAAAGAAACGTCTCGTAATCCGTTACTACAATGTATTTCCTCAAATTTTAACTCTTTTGTCATCTTTTCTGTTATCTGCCACTCGACAACAGCAGTACATGTACTTGCTAAATGATTTCCGTAATAACTGACTGTTAATTTTTCCATATTCCTATCGACTTCCTTAATCTAATTTATTTTTACTTAATTACATAAAAATCGAATCCCTCGTGTATTCCCGATTCGATTGCATATACATTCCCTATATATCCGATGATTATTTCATCCTATAGTGATTTAACGTATGTTTGATAATAATACTCGTCCTGATTAATTATTTATTTCAATTTCTTAATTTAGGAGAGGCTGAGTGAAAGATTATTCTTCGGGGTATATATTAAGTTCATTATAGAGTAAGTAAGTACAAGAGACATATAGATTATAGCGCTCACCAAAGTCCATAAATAAGACTTAACATGACAAGACGCGTGAATACAGAGAACTAGAAGATTCAATACAACAATTCAAATATATTTACAATCAGAGTGTCTCCGTGGCTGGGCCCAAGATATTCACGGAGTTGTTTCATTACTTTAGCAGGGTCACTACTAGGCATTTATAATCCAATCTAAATATATATATATATATATATATATATATATATATATATATTAATCGGAGCTAATAAATGATCTACAATCATGGGTACTTGAGTATTGTATCAAGCTATTGCTAAACTAAGGTTCAAGTGATATGTTGTTTAAATGAAAACAGCCTATAAAACAGTAAATATATTTAAATGAAAGAAAATATATAAATAGTTCTTTAACTGAGTACATAAATAGCAAGTGATATAAGCAGTCCTAACTAAATGACATGACAATAATAAAGAAAATTTCATACCAAATAACATGCATGCAGCATTCTCTCCTAACTGAAGATTAATTCCTCCATGACGTCTCCAAATCTATTTTCCTCTTGCAGAAAAATGGAGGAAACCAAATATTCGGCGACAGACGCTGCAACTAAAGTTAAACCCAAAAGGGATGACTGCCGGTCGGTAGCTCGTTAATTTCTGACCAGAATCGTTCCGTGTCGCGGATAGATATTACTTCGGCGCAAGCACTGCGCTGGCGCACGCAACCAAGGAAGTGGAAGAGGAAGGGTTCATTCGGAAAGGATAGGTAGGCACAGATACACTAGCAGAGACCGGTGGAACAGAGCTGTCGCAGGGCAACACATAGGTATGTCCAGCACACGCAGAGATAAATCTAGTACACGGTTCAATAATACTAATAATAATAATAATAATAATAATAATAATAAAATAATAATAATAATAATAATAATAATAATAATAATCACAATAATAATAGATAGATAGATCATCGGTTGATTAATGTCTTTGACATCGTCCGATTCTTAATAGCCAATTTTGTCGGTCCATCCAATCTCCTGGTTGTAGATGTTTCTCCTTCATGTATAAACATATTCCCTGACTCCAGGAGATTTTAGGTCTTCCTCTGCCTCGTCTTCCCTCAGGTTTTCATTCCAAAACAGATTTTGATAGCAGGTCCTCTTCCATTCGCTGGACATGTCCGTACCATCTTAATTGCTGGGTTTTAATATAATTTAAAATAGTGTCTCCAATCTTCATTTTCTCCCTTATAATAATAATAATACTAATAATAATAATAATAATAATAATAATAATAATAATAATAATTCTATTAGTTTATTTTTTCTATACTACAGTTGTTCTTCCTTCAACCTAAAGTAATTATATTATTAAATAACATCCTGTCTTGTGCATTTTCTTCCGTAAAATTCCATTCTATTCATATTCCTCCCGATCCCATCCATCCACTATTTCTGTGTTTTTCCTCTTCTACTTCTTCTGCATTCAGCATTTCATTCCAAAATAATTTTCGGAATTGTGTCTTCTCCCATTCACCTAACGTTATTTTTACGAATGCGATCTTACTGCCTTTAATTGATTACCAAAGGAGGAGAAAATATTACGAGTACTTGAGAATAAATTTCTTAGGATTTTTTTTTGCCAAAGAGAGCAGATATAATAAGAACAGTTAAGTCTCGTAGACTGTGATTGACAGGGCGTGTGGCACGATTGGGGAATGATAGACGGGCATGAAATATTCTTGTAGGAAAACTAGAGGTAAAACCAAGACCATGAATGAGGTGAGAGAATAACATCCACCATGATTTGAGGTAAGTAGATTATACAAGGGATGATCGGAAAATAGGGGATGAACCTTTGGGTTGTATAGTGCTACGGAGTTAGTTATGCAAAGTTTCGTTCCAAAACAAACAAAATTTGCTGTCTGTAGATCGTTGACACAATACAAAACACACACACGCATATCTTAAGATGTCATGTTAATCTTGCATTGCTCAATGTCAAAAATGTAATTATAACATCGAAATAAAGAAGCGTCATTGTTATAAAGAAAAAATATTATCTTTAATTTGCTTACTTGTTTATAGGAGCTACCAGATGGCAGTGGAGACAGAGTTCCCGCTACTTCTCCAAGTATTTATTTTACTTATTTATTTATTTATTTAAGATTTTTTCTACATTACAGTAATTTTTCCTTCAACCCAAAGTAATTTTATTCTTCCAAAAATCCCTGCCTTGCACATTTTCTTCATGAATTCAATTCTATTCATATTCCTTCTGATCCCACCCATCCATTGTTCCTGCGGTTTTACTATTTTCCTTCTGCCTTCAGCATTCCATTACAAAACCATTTTCGGAATTCTGTATTTTCCCATTGTTTTAACATGTCCACACCACTTCAGTTTTCGTTCTTCAATTACTTCAAGAATTTTCTTATTCACTTTCATCTTATCTCTAATTCTTTGGTTTATAATTTTATCCATTTTTAATATCTTACCGCTCTACACCAACAGTCTATTTCTGTGTCAATAATTTACTTGCATGTGGTCTGTCTAACGTCCAAGATTCAGTTACATATAACATTAGGATATTACGATACGAGGTTGGAAAGTGACTTTTAAAGAATCGAGGATAATTTCACTTCACAAATGTGAGTTGTGCATTATGTTTTGCGCGATATGTTTCAAAATAATAAATAACAGTAAAATAATAACATATATCTTGGAAATATTTGCGTTCATTATAAACAATTGATTAACGTCAACAGTGTGGGCAATATTTATTAGTTGAAACAACATTAGGCCATGAGACCAATTAGTAATAAAATGGCGGTAAGTACGTATTTACTGTTTTATATTGTTTCAAATAAAATGCAGTGATATTTTTCGTATAATTTATATTAACACTTCCTTTTCGATATTTTTTTGTATATACATTGTATGTAGTATTGCATAGAGGGCAGTGGTTTTACTTCCCACACGCATTTTTGTAAAAATGTTATATTACAGTATAGTTATTTTTATTACAGTATAGTTATTTAGGTTAGCAACCCCGAAATATAGGAAGTTGAACTTTCAATCATGGTCGCCATTGTTGTAAGTACGACAAAACGCACTATCGCGCAAAAATTATATGTTTTGTGTTATTTACAATATTCGTGTTCCAAAGAACTAAATTCAACACACCAATTATTTTTCTACCAGTAATAATAATATGTTTAAATTTCTGCTGAGCTTCTTCCGTCAGCTTCTATAATAGTTCCCAAATGTTTAAATCTATTGATTTTGTGAATTATTTTTGTTCAATCTCCAGCTTTTCATTATCATCCATCACCAATGTTAAATATTCAGTTTTTTTAATTTCAATGTTATCCTTTTCTTCCAAATCTATCTTCCCAATCACGGCCTTATAATCCTTTTTCATTCATAGATGTTTTCCTTATCTACCATGTGGTACGAATGGTGAATGAAAGAGGTACGTGCTGTGAGGATTTAGTTGTCATGATTCCTACTGTGTCATTCTTATCATACAACATTCACAATAACATTTATTGACAATGGTAAAAGATAAAATTGGAGAGGAACAATGTGGATTCCGAAAAGGCCGATCGTGTATCGACGCTATATTTGTTGTAAAACAACTAATTGAGAAGTGGAAAGAATTTAATATCCCCCTATATATATTATTTTTAGATTTTGAAAAGGTCTATGATAGAGTCAAACGGGACATAATGTGGAAAATATTGGAAAACTACCAAGTCCCCAATAATCTAATAAATGCTATAAAAAGTTTATATGAAACCACATTTATAAAAGTAAAGTTAGATCATGGGAAAATAACAGATAAATTTGAAATTAACCAAGGTTTAAGACAGGGATGAGGACTATCTCCATTACTGTTTATTCTATATCTAAATAAAATTGTCCAGGAGTGGAAAAAACTAAACCCCCCAGGAGTAAAAATATGTAGGGGAAATCAAATGCAAACAATAATCTTCGCAGATGTTCAAGTACTTCTAGCGGAGAATGAAGATGATTTGCAGAGATCAGTGTTTAAATTGCAGAATACCCTGGAAAAATACAACATGAAAATATCTGAAAATAAAACCAAATCCATGGCAATCACTGGAAAGGGACTTTCGAGAGTAAAAATAATAATAAATAATAACCAATAGAACAAGTAACACACTTTAATTATTTAGGTAATAATATATCACAGTTTCATAATCAAAAAGATGTGGAAACAAATTTATAAAAAATATAACAGATTAAATGGTATAATTAGGAGAAATTTTGGAAAACAAATGAGGAAAGAAATCCAATTGAGATTTCATAATGCCATAGCCAAACCTGCTCTACTATACGGAAGTGAATGCTGGACACTTCGAGCAAAAGATAAATCCCGCATTAATAGTTCACAAATGAGATTCCTCCGATCACTAACTGGAGTAACATTAAGGGATAGAATGAAAAGTGATGAGATAAGGATGCAGTGGAATAGTAGGGAAATGGTTGAACATATACAAAATTATCATAAGTAATGCCACGAGTGATTTCCAAATTATCGATAAATTCACGACTCACGAAGTGAGGAGTGAATTTATCTAGAGAATTTGGAAATCAAGAGTGGCATTTGTTAGGACTATTTAACGAATAAAATTAAGCTGTTTACTCACAAATCATTATTTAACTATAGTTATTTTAAAATATTTATATATTTAATGTAAACGGCGATGTTTGAAAACAAATGAGAAACGATAGGTACGCTTCTACTGCTTCTTTTGTTTATCACTGCAACCAGATCATACTATTTATTGCCAAAGGAACGCAATATTGTAAGGAGGAGCTTTCTTTAATATGGTAATTATAACACTGATAAATATTTGGTGAAACACGACTCTGATTGGTTGTAAAACAGAAATCATTGAAACGTGATTGGTCATGGACTCCCATTTGGGGCATGAGTTAAATAGTCAGATTAAATGGTTCCAACACGTCCAGAGAATGTCAAATTCCCGTTTACCAAAGATGATTTACCACCTCAACCCTAAAGGCAAAAGAACCTCGGAAGACCCTTCAACCGATGGAAAGATCAGTTTTTGTAGTCGCAGAACGGGCATCATCACCCAATACTGCATTCGGAAGAAGAAGAAGTCAGTGGTCTTCATTTGTCAGAATTCTTAGAAATGCTTGGGTGTTTTCATCCTCGCCCTCCTAACACATTTCAGCGAGGTTATTAAGTTAAGCACGACTTTCGACTGTTTTTTGGTCTTCCCTCACGCATATTATGATGACGGAGGGAAAGGTGAGTATCCGTCTCTCTCTTAAACGACCGGAAAACTCAATTCTTATATGGAAATTCAGTGTAGTAAAATCGGAGCAAAAGCGCCCAATAGGTAGCTCAAGAATCAGGTAGGAGAATTACATTAACCATGATTTGAGCAAAATAAATTTTACAAGGATGATTGGAAAACATACGGATGTATGGGGAGCCTACGTCCGTGCGGCCATGAGGCTACAGGTTCGAAAGTGCCAGTGAATTAGTAATTATTATTATTAATATTATATATCAGGATACCTGCTGGGAAAGGGAAAACGTGGTAGACCAAAGCCAACGTGGATAAAGGGAAATCAAGACTACATGAAGAAGAGAAATACGACAGAAGCAGACACGCAAGACCGGGAAGTGTGGAAGAAAAAGTTGTATATTTTGGTTGAGGATACCTGTGTAAATAATAGAAACAATCCTGAAATAAAAAATATATAAATTACTTACTATTTTGTTATTGTTATTCTTTTAATTGTACTAAATTCCATGTTTTTGTTAGCATTAGCTAGTATTAGATCACATCACCATTGTATTTTGTTTAAGTCTATATTATAATAATATCTTACAATTGTAATAAATATGTAATTTTTGTATATTTTTTTACTATTTGCTGGTTGAGTGGAAGAGAAGGCCTTATGACCTCAATTCCACCAGCTAAAATAAAGCATTATTATTATTATTATTATTATTATTATTATTATTATTATTATTATTATTATTATCATCATCATCATCATGCACAAATAAATCAAACGTTAACTCAAAACAGGAAATGTATGCTATTATGTATTAGAGAGACTCTTGCCCCGATTTCTCTTAAAAACATTAAACTGGAAGTATATAAAACTGTTATTCTACCAGTTAGGCCTATAATACATGGAAACGATACATGAGCTCTTACTTAAAGGGAGGAGAACAAGTTATAACTAATCGAGAATTAACTCCTTAGGAATTTTTGGATCAAAGAGAGATGAACAGACAGGTGAATGGAGAAGACTTACATAACAGTGAGCTATATGGTCTTTATAGGAAGCCATATATAATAAAACCAGTTAAGCCGCGTAGACTGCGTAGGGCAGGACATGTGGCACGAATGGGTAGTGAAAGAGGGGCATGGAAGCTTCTTGTAGAAAAACCAAAGGGAAAACGTTCAGTTGTTAGACCAAGAATGAGGTGGGAGAATAACATTAATCAAATAATCATTATTTGAGGGAAGAACATTATACAGGGGATGTTTGGAAAACAGTCCAGGATAGAGATGTATGGAGAGCTTATATCCTCGCGGTCATGATAGAGTTAGTGAGCTATCTATTACTGAACAAACAGGAAAATGATTTGTCTCTTTTAGGTACACCTTGTGTTGGGGTGCAAGTGAAACCTGACTTTAAAATCGATACATGTTCAAATTTTGAAGGATGGTATGATTTTCTCGCCCACACAGGTCCATTATAAAAATTACATAAATTACTTTTTTTTTTTTTTTGCCTTTTGTTGGTAGGACTGTTGTTTTCATAGAGATAACAAAAAACAAAAGATGAAAAATGTTTCCGTCAACTTTGTGCCACGTACACAAATTCCGATAAGGAAACATTACGTTATGTGGCCGTGTTTCAGAATCCATCGCACGTTATGTATTTGTTTTTTACAACAATTATCCTAAATTTGCATATTTAACACCCGGAATCAACTTCTAAACCACACTTTAATAGTACGGATGAATTGAATTTCACTCCAACCAATTATCTATTATTATTATTATTATTATTATTATTATTATTATTATTATTATTATTATTAACTAACTCACTGGCTCAATCAAACCCGTAGGTTCATGGCCACGCGAACATAAGCTAGTCATACATCCCCATCCTGAGCTAAAATGTTTTCCAATCATTCCCTCTATAATCTACTTCTCTCAAATCATGGTTAATGTTATACTCCCACCTCATTCTTGATCTACCAAGTGGGCGCTTTCCCTCTGATTTTCCTACAAGAAGCTTTCATGGACCTATTTCATCCCCCATACGTGATGTAGCTCACTATATATAGTTTTTTCCATTCACCTGTCTGTTCATCTCTTTTTTGCGCCAAACATTATCGTAAGAACTTTATTCTCATTATTATTATTATTATTATTATTATTATTATTATTATTATTATTATTATTATTATTATTATTATTATTATTATTTTATTATATTATTATTATTAAGAGACTGGAGGAAAAAATGTCAAAAATGGGCATACCTATCCAAAATACACATGTATATTCATTAAATTTTGCAGATGACCAGGTATTAATAGCACAGGACCACGATGACATAGAATATATGGCTAAAAAACTAAAAGAAGAATATGAAAAATGGGGACTTTATATAAACATTCAGAAAACTAAATATCTGTGATAGGAGAAGAAATGGAAAATATAAATTTCAACAATGGAGAAGAACTAAAACCTAGTATTGAATGCACTTATTAGGAACAAAATTAGACCATTCAGGCGATAACGCAGTGGAAATTAAAAATAGAATCGCACAAACAAAACAAACAATAAATGCTTTAAACTCTGTTTGGTGGAGCAAAAATATTACAAAAATAGAAAATTACAAATATATCAAACCATAATTCAGAGCATTTTAACATATGGTGCTGAAGTCTGGCAAATTCTACCAGGGAAATGAAAAGAATTTTAAGTACAGAAATGGATGTTTTAAGAAGATCAGCTGGAAAATCTATAATGGATAGAATACGAAATAAAGAAATAAGGCAAATTATGGGTGTACAAGAGGAGCCGGACATCATAGACATCATAGAAAAGAAAAGATTGCAGTGGTATGGTCATGTCAAACGAATGCCAGAGTAAAAGATTGCCAAATATTGTTATGGAATGGATCCCAATGGAAAGGAGGAAGAGAGGAAGACCGAAGAAAACTTGGATAGAAGGGGTACAAGCAGCTATGAATATTACAGGAATGGAGGAAGATCAATGGATGGATAGAGAGGAATGGCGTTTGGTTTCCGGAAGACGGCGGCAGCTGCCATGATACCGGATGATTATTATTATTATTATTATTATTATTATTAATATTATTATTATTAGTAGTAGTAGTAGTAGTAGTAGTAGTATTACTTACTTACTCACTGGCACTATCGAACCCGTAGGTTCATGAGCGCGCGGACATAAGCTCTCCATACATCCCTATCCTGAGCTAATGCTTTCCAATCATTCCCTGTATAATCTACTTCCCTCAAATCATAGTTAATGTTATTCTCCCACCTCATTCTTGCTTGGTCTACCAACTGGGCGTTTTCCCTCTGGCTTTCCTACAAGAAGCTTCCATGCAAGTCTTTCATTCCCCATACGTGCAACATGTCTTGCCCATCGCAGTCTACGAGACTTAACTGTTCTTATTATATCTGGCTTCCTATAAAGACCATGTAGTTCATTGTTACGTAGTCTTCTCCATTCGGCTGTCTGTTCATCTCTCTTTGGTCCAAAAATTTTCCTAGGTACTTTATTCTCAAATACTTGTAATCTCCTTTCCTCCCTTAAAGTAAGAGTCCATGTTTCGCACCCATATAATATAACTGGTAGAATAATAGTTTTATATATTTTCAGCTTAACGTTTTTTGAAAGGAGTTGGGACATCAAGAGTCTCTGCAATGCATAATAGCACGCATTTCCAGAATTGAGCCTATGTTTAATTATCTGTGCATCTCATTCCTATTTGCGATTATTGTTCCTAGGTATTTGAATTCAGCCACTTCCTCAAAATTGTCCTCATTTGTCATTAGCTGTCCATTTCCATTATATAATGTATTTCTACGTGTGACCATATATTTAGTTTTATTGATATTTACTTCCAGTCCTAATTTCTTAGTGTTACTCAATAGTGTGTGCGTGTTGTCCTTTAGTATCTCCTCGCTATCGGCCAATAATACTACATCATCAGCATAAACTAACAGCTTATTAATACCATTGAGTTTTAAGCCTTCCTCATTCTCTAAAGATTTGATGGCATGCTCTAGTATAAAATTAAATAGTAGAGGAGATAGTGCATCTCCTTGCTTCAACCCATTCTGGATTTCAAAAGTGTCCGAAAACTGTTTGCCTACACGCACCCTACTCTTTGAGCCATTTAGACACATTCGTATAAGTCTAACTAACTTTTTAGGAATTCCGAACTCCAGCAGGATACTACATAACTTCTCCCTCTTAATTGAATCATATGCTTTTTTGAAGTCTACATATAGTTGATGTACAGTACCATTATATTCCCATTTCTTTTCTAAAAATCTGTCTTATACTAAAAATCTGATCTGTTGTAGACCTGTTTCTTCTAAATGCACATTGAAGATCTCCTAGAATGTCATCAATATAGGAAGTAAGTCTGCTTACTAATATATTTGTTAGAATTTTGTACGAAGTTGAAAGTAATGAGATGCCCCTGTAGTTGTTGCAATCAGTTTTATCTCCTTTCTTATAAATTGGTACGATAATTGATTCTTTCCATTCATCTGGAAGAACTTCTTTTTCCCAAATCATACTAAGCAACCAGCGTATCTTGTCCATCAATTTTTCTCCTCCTGATTTTATCAGTTCTGCTGGGATATCATCTGAACCTGATGCTTTATACATCTCCAATTTTTCTATCGCCATTTCAACCTCTAATGCATTTGGTTCTGCGACTAGCATTTCTGCTGTCTGTAAATTATCCTCCTCAATGTCCTGTTCTGTATGTACATTTAATAGCTGATTAAAGTAACTTTTCCATCTATTTAATATACTCCTGGAATCTGCAATCATATCCGCATTTTCATTCCGAATTATGTTTGTACTAGCCTGAAACCCTTTCTTCTCTATACTAATTTCCTGATATAATTCTCTAATGTTCCTATTTTTTGCGTTCATTTCAAGATCACTAATCTTCTCTCTCAAATATTCCCTCTTTTTACTCTTTAGTAACTTGGTGGTTTCCCGTCTAATACTACCAATTGCTCTAAATTTACGTAATTTGGCTCGTGTAACCATTTAATTTTTGCTAGCTTTCTTTTCTTTACAATGTCAACACATTCCTCATCAAAACCATTTCTTGTTTTGCCTCTTTTTTAAACAACCAATGCTTTCTGATGCTGACAATTTAATAGTATCTCTTATAGTCTCCCATTCTTTATTTATATCAATTTCTTTTTCGTTTGCCCAGTTTTTTAATTCAAATTTTACAGAATCATCTTTAGCGTTTGTTCCTCTCATAAGCGATAGCCGTTGTCTGATTTTCACTCTGACCAGATGATGATCCGAATTGCAGTCTGTCCCTCTAACTGATCTAACATCGATGATGCTACTGTGCCAGCGTTTATCCACTAATACATGATCTATCTGGTTCCGAGTTTCTCCATCTGCGGACGTCCAGGTGTATTTACGAATATCCTTATGCTGAAATGTTGTGCTCTTAACAATGAGGTAGTAGTAGTAGTAGTATTATTATTGTTATTATTATTTTTATTTTTTCATTTATTTTTTAGCATGTCCCATTACCGTGGTAATATTACATGCATAACATAACAAAACATAAGATCAGATAACATAACATTACATAACATCACATATTTGGTACTTTTTTACATGTTTTTATCTTCATCACTTGTTAATCACTCATTTTCGTACACTATTGTTTTTATATATTTTTTAAATTCTTAAACAGTTGTGTATTAGGCCTTTCTCCGTCACAGGCTATGTTCCTTTCTCCTTCTTTGCGGGTTTCTTCTTTCAACTTATTTCTAGAATGCTGCTGCAATTCACATTTGTAAAGGAGGTGTTCTACGTTTTGAATTGCTTTTCTACATGGACACATTGAGTTGTTTAATATTCCAATACGATGAAGATGTGATTTATTTTTTCCATGATCAGTTACCATTTCAGAAAATTCCGGAATTATTTCACATTTAAGTTTAATCTGTCTCTGACTGATGGGAAGAATTCTTACATGTGGCTCCTTTATATGTGATATTCCATTTGTTCTGTCATTTAATAGTTCCTTCTTCTTTTATTTGGGCAACTATTGATGATTTAGGTATTTTTGTAAATTCTACGGTTACGCTGGTTTCTGTTGCAGCTTCTTTTGCCAATTGATCTGCCATTTCATTCTCAATCATTCCAACATGGGCTTTTATCCAGCCGAAGTGTATTGTCCAATTTTGTTCCCTGAGTTTTGCTATTGTTTGTCTTATTTTTGATATCATGTATCCCTGTTTAAAGTTGTTTTTAATTAGAGTCGAGAGTAACTTGACTATCCGTATAAACTGCAACAAGACTTTGTTCAAAGCTGTTTTGTTCAATTGGTGGTATTGCTTCTAGAGCTTTTAGAATTTCTATCTGTTCAGCTTGATTATTTGAGCAACGATTGGACAGTTTGGCTTTTAATGTATGCTCTAATTTTCCGTTTTTCAAGATATTTGCAGCAGCCCCTACCATTCCTTGGAATTTACTGCCATCAGTGTATATTTTTATTTTGTAGTTGTTCGATTCTTCAATCTCGTCCACATTAATTCTTACTGCCGGATGTGGCCACTCTTCCTTTTTTAGTGGTGCGTCAATGTTTGTGTGGTCATCATGTATGGCTCTGTATAACTCGGCTGATTCTTGTATACTGATAGTTATGGGTTTAATTCCAGCTATGATACAAGATACTTCTTATGGTAATGTTTTATAGGCTTTGGCTATGGTGACATTTATAATTCTTTGAACCCTCTTCAGTTTTTTTTAATTTTGTTTTGTTTTGTTTTGTTAGTTCTTCCTCCTATATTGGGGCTCCATATGTTAACATAGGCAAGATTGCTCCATTGTATAGCATTGCTTTATGTCCCAGTCCCCACTGCATTCTAGCTGCCCTTCTTAACATGTTCATTAGGCTCATAGCTTTGTTCGTTGTTATCTCAATGTGTTTATCAAAGCTTAGTTTGCAATTGAGGTGGATTCCTAAGTATTTCATTTCTTGAACTTGCTTGATGAGGTCATGGTTGACGTATATACTGATATTTTTGTTAATGGATGTCCTTTTTCCTGATATTAATATTGATGTGAACTTGGATTCATTGAATATGATTTTGTTATTGTTAGCCCATAATTATATTTTTCTGATGCCAGTATTGGCGTAATTTTCTGCCTCATTATTATTATTAATATTATTATTATCATTATTATTATTATCATTATCATTATCATTATTATTATTGTTGTTGTTTTTTTTAAATGCCCCAGGTTGTATTTCGACATTCCTGTTTTTTTCTCTCCTGGCATGGCGTACTTGTAACCCACTTCTGAGGTTGGGGCGTCTGTTGAAAGGCGGAGTTACGTTGCACCGATGATATGATGGGTGATATGATAATGGTGTCCCAGGAGAGTCCCTAATCCTAATTATTATTATTATTATTATTATTATCATTATAAGTATTATTTAATATTATTATATATTATTATTATTATTATTATTATTATTGTTATTATTATTATTATTATTATTATTATTATTATTATATTATTATTATTATTGTTAATATTTTTTTTGCAAATGCCCCAGGTTGTCTTTCGACATTCCAGGTTTTTTTCTCTCCTGGCATGGCGTACTTGTAACCCACTTCTGAGGTTGGGGCGTCTGTTGAAAGACGGGGTTACGTTGCACCGATGATATGATGGATGATATGATAATGGTGACCCAGGTGAGTCCCTAATCCTAATTATTACTATTGTTATTATTATTATTAATTATTATTATTATTATTATCATTATAAGTATTATTTAATATTATTATTATTAATATTATTGTTAATATTTTTTTTTGCAAATGCCCCAGGTTGTCTTTCGACATTCCAGGTTTTTTTCTCTCCTGGCATGGCGTACTTGTAACCCACTTATGAGGTTGGGGCGCCTGCTGAAAGGCGGGGTTACGTTGCCCCGATGATATGATAGGTGATGATATGATAATGGTGCCCCAGGAGAGTCCCTAATCCTAATTATTATTATTATCATTATTATTATTAATATTATTATTGTTGTTGTGTTAGAGTGACAATGAGAGAAGATAATTTGAGGGGAGCACTTTATTAATTGTATTTAGCGTTGTTAGTTAATGATGGGAATGAACAGAGGGGTTGTCAGTCTATTAATAATTTTAGTCCCGGGGGCGGATACACAGTCCCGGTACAAGAGCAGCCTTGGGCCAGGTCACGTCAAACATCGATATCAACTCGCACACACAGCGTTATGTATTCAACCATCCTGTTAGCCTTCACAACTTTTATCTTCCCAAAAATGCAAACTTGCAATACACTGTGTCAAATAGTTATGTGCCTCCTTGCTTACAAGGGAACCCAGGTTCCTTACCCGGAGAGGTTGAAGATTATAATTGTTAATTAATTTGTTAACTATAATTTATAAAACACTGGCCAGACCCATATTATGTTACGGCAGTGAGGCCGGTCAATTCGCAGTGTAGATGAACAAAGACTAACTGCGGTAGAAATGAAATTTTTGAGACGTACTGCAGGTTACTCAAGAACAGACCATAAAAGAAATTCTGAGATTCTCAGAGAGTTACAAACAGAATCAGTCATGGAATATGTAAAAAATACACAAGCAACTGAAAATCTCACGTAAGAAGAATGGGCAGAAGAAGAATATCACGTCAATCTTATATCATCAGCCACCAGACAAGAGATCTTTGGGCAGACCCTTCAAACGTTGGATTGAGACCGTAACAGACCACTAGGTCTATCACATGAAAGAAAGAAGAAAAAAAAGAAAATTATATATATTTTATTTTATTGTCTATTGCAGACGGAAGTGCAGATGCTGAACTTAATGAGGAGATAAATAAGGGCAAATATGCAATAGTATGTAAATTAAAAATTGTGTTTATGGAATAAGAAGTTGTAAAAAACTTAATACAATAATGATGAGTGCAATGACATACGTTACAGAAACATGTGAATTAAAATCTAGAACAGTAAATAATTTAAAAAATGCATAAATGGATTTTTGGAGGCGTTCAGTTGGAATTTCTAGAAGAGATCATCTGCATTATACGGCATATGCCATAAGGTCCGTTCCAGCTCCAATTAAAACTGGTCTCGCCATTTTTTTAGGTCTTCCTTCATTTCTTCTTCTGCGAGAATCGTAGTTGTATATTGTTCTGCTATTGATGTTTCTGGCATACGTTGTACGTGCTCTCTCCAATTGACTTAATGTCTTCTTATTATCTATTATGTGTATAATGTTGAGTATTTTTAGTTCTAATATCTTCACTTCTCTTTTTATCAAATAATCTATAGCCAGCTACAAACCTCAGAAACCTCATTTCAGCAGTTTCAATTTTTCTCTCATTTTTTTTCCTTGAAACCCAGTTCTCACATCCAAATAGTAAAGCTGGCAAAGCTATCACTTTGTGAAACTTTAATAATGTTTCTTTTTTAAGTTTGCTACACCTAAAGTGCGGCATATTGTTCCACAAAAATAGTTAAAAACGTAATATATTTCTCGACTCTTATTGTAGGTCACTTGAACGTAATCACTTGTTCTGCGATTTTATTATTTGACTCTACGTTTGTTGAAATTGGGTAAGATCCAATCTAGAAAATATAATATATGAAACAGTGTAATTAAACAAAAGATGAAGGTTCAAACTACAATTTTGGATTTCATCATCTTGTATCTTGTAAGCCCATGTTTCCCTTAACAGAGATTTTAGGCGCTCTCCCCCTACAAGGAAGAATTTGAACGATACTAATTTAGTTACACTTGTTTTCGTATAGATGTCGTTTGAGTGGTCCGTGGTCAGCGTTCCACCTCATACTGACATGTAGGAAACCAAGGTAGTACTAGGACGGGAAACTTCGGTAAATTTTGCTTAGAGGCCTTTTCATCCAGGCTTAAGGATATTTTACGAGCCTGAAAATCTTCAGACTCGGGACCCACGGCTTAAAGTCCCTGCCGGAGGACTTCCTCCTTGTATTTTTCCATCCTAAAAAAATAATTAAAATAGTTCGGTCGTGTATAAAGAATGACAGAAGACAGATTCCCGTAAATAATACTCGAATGGCTGCCACTTGGTGGAATAAGAGGACGGCCAAAAATTAAGTGGATTGGTGGTGTTTTGAGCAGCGTGAGGAAAAAATTATTAGACGATGGATATTGGAATGGTAGATAGATGTGGAGGGGAAGATGTGAAATATCGTGAAACCTGTGAAAAGATAAACAATTTCCATTCCATTAAAGCAGTTTAAGCTCTCGCCTTAACGCAAACTGGGCCTTACTATGAGACCACCTGTCGGGAGACGGATTTTAACTAAGGAACATGCACATATTTTTTTGACCACACAAGGACATGGAAGGCCTTACGAATGAGTGATCAGCTCAATGTCAGGGCCTCCTCCGAGACAACACAACGTTAAGACGAGACACACCTTTCACACACACATTCACACTAAACATGACGAATATGATGATTGTGATGGACAGACGGACTTTCTAGGCCTTATGTTTCCTAACATTTGTCTTACAGGTGAGGAGAAACCACCCAGGAAACTTGTCCCGACCGGGGATCGGTCTCGGACCCACTGCATACGAGGCAGCGACACGCCACCCCGAGACCACAGTGGTGGACTAATTTAATTGTAAAATTTAAAATTTCCGTGTCAGGAGAGGTGATGTCGTACAATTTTTAATCGCTGGATTGTGCACCAGATTCCTGTTTTGTAAATCCCTCCGCAGTATATATGTTGAGATGATGTGCGATATTTCTGATAGCGTTCCGTCCATCGATGAGGTCGTTAAGCGTCCCCTTGGTGCTTTTCTACAGAAGTGAGTTAAGTGCCGCCTCCGGATTTCATCTTCTCCCTTCTCTGCATCATCATTCCTCATACAACATAATGTACACTACACAAACACATAAACATACACTTATCCTACACATACCACAAGAATATATTATGCATGTATGTGGTCTGCAGAAGCGGTACATAAATTGAAAATAGACCACATTGACGCCATCTATCCGTCCAGCACGAAATCCGAATAACGTAAAATGCACTTATTATCTCTATTTGAAAAGACTACAAGACAGTGAGCTACACGATCTTTATGGGAAGCCAGATGTAGTAAGAGCAGTAAAGTATCGTAATCTGCGATGGGCAGGACGCGTGGCACGAATGGGGAATCAAAGAGAATTGTGGAAATTCCTTCCAGGAAAAACAGAGAGAAAGTGCCCTATAGGTAGTCCAATAATAAGGTGAGAAAATAACATTTACCATCTTTTGATGGAGATATATCATAGATGAGTGATAGAAAAACATTAGCTAGGATGGAGATGTATGGACAGCTTATGTTCGCGCGGCTATGAACCTGCGGATCTGATAGTGCCATTGAGTTAGTTTTTTAAGGAATATTCCACACTACAGTGGTTTTCTTCAACAAATAGAAGAACACAGGTACAATTGGATAGAACTTCTGCAAAGAATGACAGAGAATAGGATACCAAAAATAGCACTGATGTATAATCCTGCAGGACGAAGATCGCTAGGAAGACCAAGAAAGCGCTGGGCTGAACAGATGAAGACATCCGGGAAGAATGATGATGATGACTACAGCGTATACCCCTTTCTATATAGATTGTCATTATTACTGTGTTATTTTTGGTGTCTATGCGTTAGGATCCGTGAGAATCTGTACTTTTTTCTCAATATTTTCATGAGATCGACCTCAAAGCTTTATTCCTTCGGAATTCTCTAAAAACGCATCATGTATTGGAAAAACAGTATTAAGTTCATGATTTTGCTAAAAATATTTTAGAAAAAAATCTGCAGTTTGTTTTCCTTAGTAAAGTTTATATATAAAAAAAATGTTAGTCTCTAAATCCTCCCTTAAGATATCATCTAAGTTGTACAAGTTTGGACGCTAAGCATATCACTTGTAAACTTTATGTTTTCGTGGCCCAGAAATGAAGCATCAACCAAGACACAAACATCACTTTTTCCTCGAGTTTATTATTTGATGTGAATCCCACTCGATACTTGCCACTCTCTAAAGCTCTCTTTACCTTATTCAAAGGAACTCTGACTTATCTTCCGCATCTATTCGCTTCCTGTAACATCATTTTCACTGTTTCTTTTTTTCCTTGAAAATGTTGAACTTTATCTTCCATCTCTCTTCATCTGCTTTTAGCCCCATAAATCTGATTAATCCATTATTTTCCTTTAATGTTTTTTTTTCAGGAATTGTAAGAAGAATCTTAAACCCCTCCCAAGAAAGAGAACACAAGATTAAAAATCTGTAACACTCTTGCTGTTCACATATTGTTATATGGAAGTGAAACATGGGTTATAAAGACAAAAAATAAATTCCGCATCAGTGCAGCAGACATTAAATATAATAATAATAATAATAATAATAATAATAATAATAATTTTTATTTCATTCCATACATATTATCAATGTTTACACATCCTTCTGTGCCTAAAGTTTTGTTTTACGTCTCCACTCGTTCCTATCCATCCACTCCATGTCCCTTCAGTCCTCCTTTTCTCATCCCAGTTCTTATTTCTTGCATCCATGGTGATAGTAATAATAATAATAATACTAATAATAATAATATAATAATAATAATACTAATAATAATAATAATGTTATATTTATTACTGCCAGAGTTAAGATCATAAGCCCGACCTTTCACTACTGTCCACCCCAACCAAAACAACCCAAAATACAAATACATGTTTACAATCATAATATACACATAAAAAGTTAAAAAGGTAATAAAGTGCATCCCAAAACAGGCCCGAAGGCCTTGGGGTAGTAGGGAGGTTAAGGCTCCCACTTTTTTCTAGACAATCGGCATTTTATGTCAGCCGGATTGTCAGCCCTGCGTGACGGCCGCCTTTACCCCCAGAACAAGCGTCTGGTACTCATTTCCGTTAGAGGCTGAGTCGACCCCAGGGCCATAGTGCCGCCAGAGGGTTTGGGTCAGTTTAAAAATCCTGACCTCAACGGGACTTGAACCCTCGATCCTCCGGCTTGTAGCTCAGTGCCTTAACCACTACGCTACGGCGTGCCCCATAAATTACATATATAACACACTAATTATTCCTACGAGTATTGAATAAAGTTCTTATGATTTTTTGGACCAAAGAGAGATGAACGGACAGGCGAACGGAGAAGATTTGATTACAGTGATCTACATTATTTTTAAGGGAAGCCAGATATAATAAGAATAGTTTAGTCTCATATTCTACTATGGATAGGACATGTGGCACGAATGGGGAATGAAAGAAGGACATGGACACACCATCTAGGAAAACCAGAGGGAAAACACTCAGGTGGTAGACTAACAATGGCATGGGAGAATAATATTAACCGTGATTTGAAGGTATGTATATTATACAGGGGATTATTGCAGAACATTAGCTAATATAAAGCGTGTAATAATAATTGTATTGTCGATATGCCATGTAATAATTTTTGTTTATGTAATTTAGATGCAAGTCTAGATTTCTTTTTTAACCTGGTTGAGTTAGGCAAGGCCTTAAGACCTTAACTCTGCCAAGCAAAATAAAATTATTATTATTATTATTATTATTACTATTACTATTACTATTATTATTATTATTATTATTTTATTATTATTATTTTTATTACTATTATTGTCATCAGCATATATTAATATTTTATCGGAATGGTGTCCACCGGGAAGAATAAATAAAGGAAGGCCTCGAAACTCGTAGATGCAAGAAATAAGAACTGGAATGAGAAGAAGAGGACGGGAGGACATGGAGTGGATGAAAAGTGACGAGTGGAGTTGGAAAATAAAATTTTAGCACAGAAATATGAGTAAACATAAAATCTGTGTATAAATAATAATGATAATAATAACCTAATAAATATAATAATACTAATAGCCTAATAAATAGGCCTATAATAATAATATTAATAATTATTATTATTATTATTATTATTAATATTATTATTATTATTATCATCATCATCATTATCACTAAGGTATATTGTTTTATTTTGTATGCAATGAATTTCCGCAAAGCTAGGCCTGACTCCGTTAATTAAAAATAAAATAGCAGTAATTCTTAGAAATAATTGTACAGTTGTTGAATATTTTATTTGAGGCGATTTAATCTCTCATCTGTGAGAGCACAAGCAATTAAAAATGAAATATTTACAACACGGAAGCCTTCAATTCAACAAGAGTAGGGAGCACGAACAAACCCAATTTTCTGCTTGGAGAATTCTCCAAACACATTGTCTCGCAGTGTATAAATCCTCGCACGCTAAGGTAGAAATCGCTTCTAAATTGCGTTTAACCACAATCAAACTGCATCCAGGCTGTGATGCATTCAACATCTGACTCACCTCCTTCCATGTTAATAATAATAGTAATAATAGTAATGGTATTATGATGATGAATTATTGTAATAATGATCATCATGGTGATGATAATTGGATGATAATGATAAAGAAAATGAAAATAATAATGCAATTGATAATGACTATAATAATAATAATAATAATAATAATAATAATAATAATAATAATAATGCTCACAATAATAATGATAAAGATGATGGTATGATGATGACTAATGATAATAATGTTAATGATGATGATATTACTTTTTATTTAGGAATATTCCACAATAGAGTGTTTTTCCTTCATCCCAAAGCGATTTGTCGCCAGAGATTCCTGTTTAAAGCATCTTCTTCCCTCAAATCTCTAGCTTCCATAACAATAATAATAACAATAATAATAATAATAATAATAATAATAATAATAATAATATAAATTTCCGATTTTAACAATGGTGATACACTTTTCCGGCACCAATGATTTGTCTTCAATTTCACTTTATAATTTCCTCCACTTGTCTCTATTATAACATAATAAAATAATAATAATAATAATAATAATAATAATAATAATAATAACAATAATAATAATAATCATGCATTCAGAAATCTCTCGGCTGTGATGCGTTAAACATCTGATTCTTTATACACCTCTTTCCAAGTTAATAAATAATAATAATAATAATAATAATAATAATAATAATAATAATAATAATAATAATAATAATATATATAATAATATGGCGATGAAAGGTAATAATCATGATAATGATCTCCATGGTATCTTTACCTTGTCGTGTTGGAGTGGCTTGTGTGCTTAAATGATCCTGAGAGCTATGCCGGCGGTAGCATTGCTACCGATAGGGTTACCCATGTCGGACTGGTCGAAGGTGATAAGCCAGACGAAATAAGTACCTTGGTCGAAAGAGTGACGATCTTTCACCGTAAAAATACAACCGTCAAGAAATGCGGACATGGGTTCTACTGGGTAAAATTTTCCGGAGGTCAAATAGTCCCCCATTCGGTTCTCCGGGCGGGGACTACTTCAGGGAACCCATGCCAAAGGCTCAAACACAGGGACATGTTCCTAGGAACATGGAATGTTAGGACTTTATACAATAGCGGGGCACTAGAGATATTAACGCGGGAATTGGATAAATCGCCCTTGGATATAGTCGCTTTACAGGAAGTTAGGTGGCCAGGAGAAGGTAGTCAGGAATCAGGAAGCTTTGCATTATACTATGGGGGTGCAGAAAGACCTGCATTTGGAACGGGTTTTTTTAGTCAGAAGGAGGATCCTAGCCGCTATCCGAGATATTAAGTTTGTTAGTGATAGGATATCATACATAATTCTAAAGGGTAAACGACATGATTTTATAATTGTAAATGTACATGCCCCCACAGAAGATAAAGATGACAAGATCAAGGATGAGTTCTATGAAGAATTAGAATGCTTATTTGATACCCTTTCACGATATCATATGAAAATTGTCTTAGGAGATTTTAATGCAAAAGTGGGGCAGGAAGATATATTCAAACCAACAATAGGCAAATTCAGTCTTCATGAAGATAGTAACGACAACGGGGTTAGATTAGTCACATTTGCCACATCAAAGAATCTCATTGTTAAGAGCACAACATTTCAGCATAAAGATATTCATAAATACACCTGGACATCCCCAGATGGAGAAACTCGGAACCAGATAGATCATGTATTAGTGGATAAACGCTGGCACAGTAGCATCATTGATGTTAGATCAGTTAGAGGGACAGACTGCAATTCAGATCATCATCTGGTCAGGGTGAAAATCAGACAACGGCTATCGCTTATGAGAGGAACAAACGCTAAAGATGATTCAGTAAAATATGAATTTAAAAACTTGAAAAATGATGAAATGCGGCAAGAATACCAAATCAAAATTGCTAATAGATTTGAAGTACTGGAATCTTCAGATGACAATGTGGCAAACGAAGAAAGAAACTGATATAAATAAAGAATGGGAGGCTATAAGAGATACTATTAAATTGTCAGCATCAGAAAGCATTGGTTGTTTAAAAAAGAGGCAAAACAAGAAATGGTTTGATGAGGAATGTGCCGACATTGTAAAGAAAAGAAAGCTAGCAAAAATGAAATGGTTACACGAGCCAAATGAGGTAAATTTAGAGCAATTGGGTAGTGTTAGACGGGAAACCACCAAGTTACTAAAGAGTAAAAAGAGGGAATATTTGAGAGAGAAGATTAATGATGTTGAAATGAATGCAAAAAATAGGAACATTAGAGAATTATATCAGGGAATTAGTATAGAGAAGAAAGGGTTTCAGGCTAGAACAAACATAATCGGAATGAAAATGCGGATATGATTGCAGATTCCAAGAGTATATTAAATAGATGGAAAAGTTATTTTAATCAGCTATTAAATGTACATACAGAACAGGACATTGAGGAGGATAAGTTACAGACAGCAGAAATGCTAGTCGCAGAGCCAAGTGCATTAGAGGTTGAAATGGCAATTGAAAAATTGAAGATGTATAAAGCATCAGGTTCAGATGAGATCCCAGCAGAACTGATAAAATCAGGGGGAGAAAAATTGATGGACAAGATACGCTGGTTGCTTAGTATGATTTGGGAAAAAGAAGCTCTTCCAGATGAATGGAAGGAATCAATTATCGTACCAATTTATAAGAAAGGAGATAAAACTGATTGCAACAACTATAGGGGCATCTCATTACTTTCAACTTCGTACAAAATTCTAACAAATATATTAGTAAGCATACTAGCTCCCTATATTGATGACATTCAGTTTTCAGACACTTTTGAAATCCAGAATGGGTTGAAGCAAGGAGATGCACTATCTCCTCTACTATTTAATTTTGTACTTGAGCATGCCATTAAATCTTTAGAGAATGAGGAAGGCTTACAACTGAATGGTATTAATAAGCTGTTAGTTTATGCTGATGATGTGGTACTACTGGCCGATAGCGAGGAGATACTAAAGGCCAACACGCACACACTATTGAGTAACACTAATAAATTAGGACTGGAAGTAAATATCAGTAAAACTAAATATATGGTCACACGTAGAAATACATTATATAATGGAAATGGACAGCTAATGACAAATGAGGGAAATTTTGAGGAATTGGCTGAATTCAAATACCTAGGAACAATAATCACAAATAGGAATGAGATGCACAAATAAATTAAACATAGGCTCAATTCTGGAAATGCATGCTATTATGCATTGCAGAGACTTTTGATGTCCCAACTCCTTTCAAAAAACGTTAAGCTGAAAATATATAAAACTATTATTCTACCAGTTATATTATATGGGTGCGAAACATGGACTCTTACTTTAAGGGAGGAAAGGAGATTACGAGTATTTGAGAATAAAGTTCTTAGGAAAATTTTTGGACCAAAGAGAGATGAACAGACAGGTGAATGGAGAAGACTACATAACAATGAAGTACATGGTCTTTATAGGAAGCCAGATATAATAAGAACAGTTAAGTCCCGTAGACTGCGATGGGCAGGACATGTTGCGCGTATGGGGAATGAAAGACGTGCATGGACACTTGTAGGAAAGCCAGAAGGAAAACGCCCAGTTGGTAGACCAAGAATGAGGTGGGAGAACAACATTAACTATGATTTGAGGGAAGTAGATTCTACAGGAAATGATTGGAAAGCATTAGCTCAGGATAGGGATGTATGGAGAGCTTATGTCCGCGCGGCCATGAACCTACGGGTTCGATAGTGCCAGTGAGTAAGTAAGTAAGTAATGATGATCATGGTGATGATATGATAGTGAAATTGACAATAAAAATGAAAATGAAAATAATATTGTTATTGATATTGACGATAATAATAATAATAATAATAATAATAATAATAATAATATAAATAATAATATGATGATGAAAGGTAATAATCATGATAATGATGATCATGGTGATGATATGATAGTGAAATTGACAACAATAATGAAAATGAAAATAATAATGCTATTATTATTATTATTATGAAAGGTAATAATCATGATAATGATGAACATGGTGATGATATGATAGTGAAATTGACAATAATAATGAAAATGAAAATAATAATAATGCTATTGATATTGACGATAATAATAATAATAATAATAATAATAATGACAATGATAATGATGATACTAATAATGATAAAGATGATAGTATTATGATGATGACGATAATGATAATAATCTTAATGATGGTAATAATAATAATAATAATAATAATATTATATAATCATGATAATGATGATCATGGTGATGATATATGATAAGTGAAATTGACAATAAAAATGAAAATGAAAATAATATTGCTATTGATATTGACGATAATAATAATAATAATAATAATAATAATAATAATAATAATAATATGATAATGATGATGATGATGAAAGGTAATAATCATGATAATGATGATTATGGTGATATGATAGTGAAATTGACAATAATAATGAAAATGAAAATAATAATGCTATTGATATTGACGATAATAATAATAATAATAATAATAATCTTATTATTATTATTATTATTATTATTATTATTATTATTATTATTATTATTATTATTATTATTATTATTATGAAAGGTAATAATCATGACTATTTAACTCATGCCCCAAATGGGAGTCAATGACCAATCACGTTTCAATGATTTCTGTTTTACAACCAATCAGAGTCGTGTTTCACCAAATATTTATAATTACCATATTAAAGAAAGCTCCTGCTTACAATATTGCGTTCCTTTGGCAATAAATAGTATGATCTGGTTGCAGTGATAAACAAAAGAAGCAGTAGAAGCGTACCTATCGTTTCTCATTTGTTTTCAAACATCGCCGTTTACATTAAATATATAAATATTTTAAAATAACTATAGTTAAATAATGATTTGTGAGTAAACAGCTTAATTTTATTCGTTAAATAGTCCTAACAAATGCCACTCTTGATTTCCAAATTCTCTAGATAAATTCACTCCTCACTTCGTGAGTCGTGAATTTATCGATAATTTGGAAATCACTCGTGGCATTACTTATGATAATGATGAACATGGTGATGATATGATAGTGAAATTGACAATAATAATGAAAATGAAAATAATAATAATGCTATTGATATTGACGATAATAATAATAATAATAATAATAATAATAATAATAATGACAATGATAATGATGACACTAATAATGATAATGATGATAGTATTATGATGATGACAATAATGATAATGATCTTAATGATGGTAATAATAATAATAATAATAATAAAATAATAATAATAATAATAATAATAATAATATATGATGATGAAAGGTAATAATCATGACTATTTAACTCATGCCCCAAATGGGAGTCAATGACCAATCACGTTTCAATGATTTCTGTTTTACAACCAATCAGAGTCGTGTTTCACGAAATATTTATCAGTGTTAGGATTATCATATATTAAACAAAGCTCCTCCTTTTTAATATTCTGAACAGGTCTGACCGTTATTTTGCAGTGACTGAGCCTATAACAAATACGGCTACCAGATTGTATATAATAGTGCTTACATGTCAACATTTGTAGCAATTGATTATACCACCAAAAAAAAGAAACCACTGTTTGCACTTTCTTAAATGTATTTTTTCCCAGGTAATAATCGAGAAAAATATAATTGTCATATTTACATCATACGACATCAAAAATGAATTAATATACAGATTGATGTGTTTCATTTTTCTCCACTAGAGAGCATTCTTACAATATTGCGTTCCTTTGGCAATAAATAGTATGATCTGGTTGCAGTGATAAACAAAAGAAGCAGTAGAAGCGTACCTATCGTTTCTCATTTGTTTTCAAACATCGCCGTTTACATTAAATATATAAATATTTTAAAATAACTATAGTTAAATAATGATTTGTGAGTAAACAGCTTAATTTTATTCGTTAAATAGTCCTAACAAATGCCACTCTTGATTTCCAAATTCTCTAGATAAATTCACTCCTCACTTCGTGAGTCGTGAGTTTATCGATAATTTGGAAATCACTCGTGGCATTACTTATGATAATGATGATCATGGTGATGATATGATAGTGAAATTGACAATAATAATGAAAATGAAAATAATAATGCTATTGATATTGACGATAATAATAATAATAATAATAATAATAATAATAATAATAATAATGATAATAATAATAATAATGACAATGATAATGATGACACTAATAATGATAATGATGATAGTATTATGATGATGACGATAATGATAATAATCTTAATGAAGGTAATAATAATAATAATAATAATAATAATAAAAATAATAATAATAATAATAATCATGCATTCAGAAATCTCTCGGCTGTGATGCATTAAACATCTGATTCTTTATACACCTCTTTCCAAGTTAATAAATAATAATAATAATAATAATAATAATAATAATAATATGATGATGATGAAAAGTAATAATCATGATAATGATGATCATGGTGATGATATGATAGTGAAATTGACAATAATAATGAAAATGAAAATAATAATGCTATTGATATTGACGATAATAATAATAATAATAATAATAATAATAATAATAATAATGACAATGTTAATGATGACACTAATAATGATAATGATGATAGTATTATGATGATGACGATAATGATAATAATCTTAATGATGGTAATAATAATAATAATAATAATAGTAATGGTGCTCATGATATGATAATGAAAATGATAATGATATTGATAATGACAATAATAATTATAATATAATGATAATAATAAAGATAATGATGCTGATATTATGATGACGAAAATCAAAATGATAAGTGTTAATAATGATGATGATCCTGGTGATGATGATATGGTGACAATGATAATGATAAGGATATTGAAAACTAAAATGACAATAATATTGATATCATCAGGACGAAGATTTTAATGACTATTTAACTCGTGCCCCAAATGGGAGTCAATGACCAATCACATTTCAATGATTTTTATTTAAAACCAATCACAGTCGTGTTTCGCCTAAAATTTACCAAGTAAAGTTTATCATAAAAAAGAAAGCGCCTTCTTTTTAACATTCTGAATATGTCATAAGCATTATTTTGCAGTGACTGACTCTCTAAGAAATACGGCTACCAGATTGTATATATAGTGCATGAATGTCAACACGTAGCGCATACGAGAGATAATACAAAAACATTTGTAACAATTGATTATACCACAAAAAAAAGAAACCACTGTTTGCACTTTCTTAAACGAATTATTTTCCAGAAAATGACGCAGAAATATATAATTGACCTATTTACATCATAGGACATCAGAAATTAATAATTAATACCTATAATGTTGGTTATAAATTTCTCCACTAGGGTGCATTCTAACAACAATGCGATCTTTTGGCAATAAATAATATTATGAACTGGTTGCAGTGATCGAACAAAAGAAGCAAATGAAGCGTACCAATTGTTTCTCATTTTTTTTCAAACATCGCCGTTTACATTAAATATATAAATATTTTAAAACAACTATAGTTAAATAATGATTTGTGAGTATACAGCTTAATTTTATTCGTTAAATAGTCCTAACAAATGTCACTCTTGATTTCCAAATTCTCTAGATAAATTCACTCCTTACTTCGTGAGTCGTGAATTTATCGATAATTTTTAAATCACTCGTGGCATTACTTATGATAATGTTAATAATAAAAATAATAATCATGATGGTGATATGATGATAATGAAAATGATATTGATATTGATAATGACAATGACAATGACAATGACAATGACAATGACAATGACAATGATGATGATGATTAATAATAATAATAATAATAATAATAATAATAATAATAATAATAATAATAATAATAATACGCATTCTGGCTACGATCAGAAGGGATTTAGGTTTGATAGATATTTAAGAATAATGTTATAACGGAAAAAATTAAAGTGCAAAAATTCCAATCTATGCAAATTCCGAGCTAAGTTCCAGTTGTACTGTAACAAACTTGCATGAGGTATTACTCTTCCGGCTCCGTATATTGGGGAACTCTGTCTACTTTTTAACCCTCATATGACTGAATTGTGTACGAAACTGTAAACGACAGGAACATTGTTTTTAGGTATATCGTATTTTACGGGAAATAAGACTAACTACAACATAACGTGGTACCAATAATTAGGAATTTTCTCAATTTCGTATTTATTTATGACAAAGAAACAAATGTATAACAAAATAATACAGCTTATGGGCATACCTTATCAAAAATGTACACTTTTTTTCATTATGTCGAAAGATATCCTTTATTTACAATTTCCTTACGAGCAGAAGTTATGCTCTACGGTGACTCACCTGTAAATCCTGGTGTTACTCGTATATTCACCACATCCCCAATAGTTAATGTGGGATGTTTTTCACTAAACTCTTTGAAAATGTTCAAAATTATTTTGTTTCAATCCGGTTTTCAATAACTTTCCTTTCCGATATTTTATAAATACTACAGTAGTGGCAATTTTGAAACAATTGACATTCCATCGTGTTCTTCATTGCTTCATTGCTAAAAATAAAACGATGCTTATATAATATAGCCTCTTAAAATTATATCATATATTAAAATATATATATATATATATATATATATATATATATGGTAGATAAGAAAAATAAATGCCTGGACGGGATTCGAACCCGGATCTCTGAGATATATATATATATATATATATATATATATATATACATTTTTGTTTCTTTATTTCGAGTGTTAGAGAGCGAACTATATTTTTCAACATGCCAAAGGATAAAACCGCTATCCGACCAATGAAAATGAAGTCATACTTCTGCTTTGTTTACAACTGGATCATATCTCGGTAATATTATGTCAAAACAGCAGAATTAAAATGGTTTGGTCGTATGAGGAAAACAGATTACCGAATATTTATGAATAGAATCCGACTGGAAGCAATTCAACTTCCTACATTTCGGGATTGCCAACCTAAATAACTATACTATTATATTACATTTACACCCACGTGCGGGAAGAAAAACCACTGCCCTCTATGTATACTACGTACAATGTATATACAAAAAATGTGCAACAGGTAGTGTTAATTTACATTATACGAAACAAATTACTGCATTTTAAATTACTGAACTTTATTTGAAACAGTATAAAACAATAAATACGTACTTGCCGCCATTTTATCAATAATAATGGTCCCACGGCCTCCTGTGTCTTCAACTAATAAACATTCCCTACACTGTTAACGTTACTCAATTGTCTATAATGAACGCAAATATTTCCAACAAACATGTTATTTTTTACTTCTATTTATTATATTGAAAACACCATCGCGCAAAAAATAATGTACAACGCACGTTTGTGAAGTGTTTTATAGAATCTCGGAAATTAAAAACCTCGCTATCGCTTGGTTTTTAAACATTTTCCTCCATTCTATAAATACCACTTCCCAACCTTGCATCATAATATACTATTATTTTCATAATCATTATTTTAGGTCAAATATTCCGTTAGGTTGTCATTATCATTATGCCCATTGTTTTTTTAAGCGAATGAAGTTATTGATGCTGTTCTTATGAATATATTTATGAAAAAAATACAGCCTAGTAAAAAGTAGTCCTCCGGGAGGGACTTTAAACCGTGAGTCCCAAGTTTCAAGATTTTCAGGCTCTTGAAATGAAGTTATCCGGAAGGGACTTCGAGCCGTGGGTCCCGAGTTTCAAGATTTCCAGGCTCTTAAAATTAAGTCCTCCGGGAGGGATTTTAAGCCCCGGGTCCCGAGTTTCAAGATTTTCAGGCTCTTAAAATGAAGTCCTCCGGGAGGGACTTTAAGCCATGGGTCCCGAATTTCAAGATTTTCAGGCTCTTAAAATGAAGTCCTCCGGGAGGGACTTTAACACATGGGTCCCGAGTTTCAAGATTTTCAGGCTCTTAAAATGAAGTCCTCCGGGAGGGACTTTAAGCCGTGAGTTTCGAGTTTCAAGATTTTCAAGCTCTTAAAGTGAAGTCCTCCGGGAGAGACTTTAAGCCGTGGGTCCCGAGTTTCAAGATTTTCAGACTCTTAAAATGAAGTCCTCCGGGAGGGACTTTAAACCGTGGGTCCGAATTTCAAGATTTTCAGGCTATTAAAATTAAGTCCTCAGGGAGGGATTTCAAGCCGTGGGTCCCGAGTTTCAAGATTTTCAGGCTCTTGAAATGAAGTACTCCGGGAGGGACTTTAAGCCATGGGTCCCGAGTTTCAAGATTTTCAGGCTCTTAAAACGAAGTCCTCCGGGAGGGACTTTAAGCCGTGAGTCCTGAGTTTCAAGATTTTCAAGCTCTTAAAGTGAAGTCCTCCGGGAGGGACTTTAAGCCGTGGGTCCCGAGTTTCAAGATTTTCAGACTCTTAAAATGAAGTCCTCCGGGAGGGACTTTAAACCGTGGGTCCGAATTTCAAGATTTTCAGGCTATTAAAATTAAGTCCTCAGGGAGGGATTTCAAGCCGTGGGTCCCGAGTTTCAAGATTTTCAGGCTCTTGAAATGAAGTACTCCGGGATGGACTTTAAGCCATGGGTCCCGAATTTCAAGATTTTCAGGCTCTTAAAATGAAGTCCTCCGGGAGGGACCTTAAGCCGTGGGTCCCGAGTTTCGAGATTTTCAGGCTCTTAAAATGAAGTCCTCAGGGAGGGATTTCAAGCCGTGGGTCCCGAGTTTCAAGATTTTCAGGCTCTTGAAATGAAGTACTCCGGGAGGGACTTCAAGCCATGGGTCCCGAATTTCAAGAGTTTCAGGCTCTTAAAATGAAGTCCTCCGGGAGGGACCTTAAGCCGTGGGTTTCGAGATTTTCAGGGTAGTAAAATAAGTTCTCCGGGAGTGACTTTAAGCCGTGGGATCCGAGTCTGAAGATTTTCACCATCGTAAAAAGAACGTCAAGTCTACAAAAATATTTCTAAGCAAAATTTAACCCACCTTCATCCATCGGAATAAAACCTTAGTTTCCAACTACATGTCTCATCGGGCGATATACTAACCACATCACTTTGGCTGACATATATAGGGAAATAATTACTAACTCCATGGCGGGCCAGACCTAGATGGCCCTTGGCCTACCAGCCGGCTGCTGGCCTCACATCCATATGTGTTCATCACAAAGGTGGACGATCATCCAGCCAGTCTACTGGTGACATGAGGTCAGCATGTCGGGTCTAGCCGATATAGCTGGTTTTCTCAACCTGGAGCCACTACTTATTGTAGCTACCCGAATGCCTCACGATGCTGGGTGGACTCCGGTCCATACTGGCCGAAATTCCATGAGAAAATGTCTTTCCCCAAACCAGTGCAAGTCCCGTAACTCTGCGTGAATGTTTCTACCTTAACCACGGATACGGAGTGAGACATATGTAGGGAAGTAAGCGTGACTATGTTAGTCTGGTTAAGAAACTTCCCGTTAGGTATGCATTCATGTCCCTTGGAGGGACGAACGGTGATCAAACATAGAAATATATGCCGTGTTTGATGTCTAATATAGGATTTAATTAATATAAGTTATACAAGTTCCTTAAACCAGGAAAATCGGGCTATAAATTCGTCTTGATTAGGAATTCACTTAGTTAACGCAATTCCTGCGTGTCGGAATATTTTAAATGTCTGAGTATCATTTACTTAATTGCTCTGTGTTTGGCATGCAGATTATCATCAGCAATAGAAAAGTGAGCTTTTGTGAATTTCCGTTGTGTAATTAAGGAGAAAGGGCACCTCTCCATTAACTACAGTGAAAATTCAAAGAACGAACGTGAAATTTCTGTCTCGCGTGAATATTCTTTCCACTCTAGTAAAAGCCATAGAAGACAAATCGTGACCGGAATTTCAAACCCTCAAGCACAGGGATGGACAAAATATGATCACCTCTGGAAAGATATGAAACGCATGTTATTGCAATACTGGGACTCTTGTCAAACCAAAGAATTTCAAAAAAGGTTAAACTAAAAATATATTTAACGGTTATTCTTCCTGATATACTGATGGGATGCGAAACATGGTCTCTTGCTTTAGTGGGCCCTAGTTCGGTACCCGACGGGGTTGATAATTAATTTTTTTAATGTATTTATTTATTTATTTATTTATTTATTTATTTATGCTGACGATGTATTATTTGGTGATAGCGATGGGATTCTAAGGACCAAAAAGCAAACTCTATTGAGTAACACTAAGAAATATGGGCTAGAAGTAAACATCAATAAAACTAAATATATGGCCACACGTAGAAATACAATTTATAATGAAAATGTAGAGTTAATGATAAATGAGATAAATTTTGAAATGATTGAATTCAAATACTTAGGAACAATAATCACAAACTGGAATGAGATGCACAAAGAAATTAAACATAGGCTCAATTCTGGAAGTGGGTGGTATTTATGCATTACAAGAAATCTTGTCTTCACAACGTTTCTCTAAAAACATTAAACTGAAAATATATATAACTGCTATTCTCCCAGTTATATTATATGATGCAAAATATGAATTCTTACTTTAAGGAAAGAGAAAGGATTACGAGTATTTGAGAACAAAGTTCTTGGGAAAATTTGTTAACCAAAGAGAGTGGAACACAGATGTGAATCGAGAAAACTACTTAACAGTGAGCTACATGATTTTTTCTAAACCAGTTGTAATAAGAACACTTGAGCTTCATATAGAATGCGATGGGCAAGATAAGCTCTCCATACATTCCTAACATGAACTAATGTTTTCCAATCATCCCCTATAAAATCTACTTCCCTCAAAATATGGTTAATGTTATTCTCCCACCTTATTCCTACCCTACCTACTGGTCGTGTCCCCTTTGGTTTTCCAAAAATAGTTTCCATGCCCCTTTTTCATTTGTGCCACATGTCGTGTCCATCATACTCGACGAGACTTAACTATTTATATTATATCTGGTTTCCCATAAAGATCATGTAGCTCAATGTTACATTCGCTTGTCTGTTCACCTCTCTTTGCTTCAAAAATATTACTCTCAAATATTCGTAATATTTTCTTCTCCCTGCACCGTGTGCAGATATTTCTGTATGTGCTACACCATCGATAACTCCGTTTCATTTATTGCTTATATTCTGTTTATATCTGTGCCTTCCTTTCCCGTACTCGCCATTTCCCTACCTCTTCCTTACGTCACGTGCGTCTATGGAATGGATGCGCCGCATATGATATAATCCCTCGACACGGAAAACTAGGGAACAATCACAGTCCGGCAGTCTTCCTTCAGGGTTTAATTTCTTCGTTACGGCGAGGTTCTCCGAGTTGTGAGTCCCTCTGCTATCAAGTTCATTCCATCGTTTATGTTATGTATGAATGTGATGTGAAGAAACAAACCTTGTTTAGACGTAAATGCCAGGATGTATGTTATGGTATAAATTTCTTTATTACAGGCCAACATTATTTATTATAAAATTCAGGGACTTAAAGACTGCAAACGTATGCTTTATTATCGTTAATTTTAATTATTTTCCACGTCTGTACAGCAGCTTATTAATTTGTTATGACGACTCATATACTTACATTTATTTTACCTGCTGACTTAGCATCCAAATAGTACAACTGGAAGATGCGCCGTTTTATGTTATAATTGGACAATGTTATATATCAACCGAATAAGCGCTACTTTTTTAAAAAAATTGAGATTTTGATACCATCTGTTGCACTGGCTCATGAAGTAAGTGTACGCACACTTTTAGCACCAACTCTTTAAATATAGCCTTATTATTAAAGAAAACTGTAAACGCCATCCTTATCAGACATTCTGTGTTTTGCAAAAAAGGCTATTAAACCATAACTTCATAAATATTAATATAAATATTGCATCATGCAGCTAAACGCCAAATGTTCCCGCTCTTAGATTGTTGATGCATAACTTTCAAACATGGAAAATTACTCACAATATCCAGTATGGTTAATTAAATGCTACAATAAATAGTGAAGAGTGACTTAAACTTTAAAAGTATTTGTCTCAGAACTTACATTATGGCGTATAGCCGGTTGATGCATAACGCCGTCCAATTATAGTTTCGACTTGCCGTAAGGAAGCTTATATGGGAATATTGGCATAATTTTGTTCACCCCCTGTATCAAACCGCTTGGCATGTTAACTTTCCAAAGGATTCCACAGGGATGGTTTCTCTTCTTTGATGAAAAGAGACTTTTAAGCTGTCGATTCTTAACTAATTAATCACGCTTGTCTTCTTTTTCTTTCTGCCAGATTATCGGCGCGGCGGACCGGAGAAATTTCTACATTTTTCATATCAGCGTAAACAAAAGAAAAATGGGTTAACTATTTCTAAGCGTTTCCTTGGAAATAATGATGAATTCTGATAATTTCTTGCGAAAACCGAGGAAAATAATACACATTCAAAGAAAACTTAATTTTTCTCTGAAACAATGCGATCCATAAAGTAATTACCAACATTATCCTCTTTCTTTTGTTAAAATGTAATCACTTTTATTGGATTTATTTCATTTTTATTTGAAGAAATTCTCTAACGGGAATCTGCCTAGGACCTTCAATTCAGCAGTGATGTTAATAAAGTTTTTTATATTATATTTTACTCTAATATTACCGATTCATGTGGCACCAACGGAGAATGAAAGAGGGGCATTTAAGCTCCTTGTAGGAATACCAAAGGGAAGGTGCGTAGTATGCAGGCCAAGAATGAGGTGCCAAAATAACATTAACTGTAATTTAAGGGAAGTAGATTATACAGGGGATGATTGGAAGACGTTAGCTCATGAGAGGGGTGTGTGGAGAGATTATGTACGCGTCCATGAACCTACGGTTGCGATAGTCCCAGTGAGTTAGTTAAATATTACCTATATACAAAAGAGTGTGGCTACTGAGTTAATTGTTGAAAGTAGTTTCTAATGTTCAAATCTTCGAATTCAGCGCAAAAAGTGAACATCCAAATTTCGAGATAATTTTGGATTTAAGATTTAGCTTACGAACCTCAAAGATGAAAACATTTTTAAAAATTACACTGTTTCATTAAGCTGAAGGGCTGTATAATTTTCACCATATATATAAACCCGCCAAAGCCTGTCCCAAGCCAGGCTAGAAACGGGTGAGGGGAGGAGTAACAATCTCGTTAAAAAAACCACGGTTCATTACGCCCGGCTGATAGCACCCTGTGAGGGCCCCTTATCTAGGGTACAGATACTGCTGCCTTGCAGCAAAGGTTGGGGGTTGATGCATCAGGCCAGCTCCCTGTTCGTCACAAAAAACATAACAATGCTAAAAAGCCTAAAGATTTAAAGCCGGACGGAAATAAACCACGACGACAAAAGCAAAGGAAAAGGACATTTCTTGTTGGAACATGGAATATTCGATCGAGGTGTTCAAAATAAAATGGTTGATATCATAGAGGTACCGGTAATGAAAATGCTTAACCAAGACAAAATTGTGCTAACAGAAACAAAAAAGAAAGGAAAAGGTTCAGAAGTTAAAGGTCCATATATGCATTTTTTCAGCGGAGCAGAGAAACATAAACGAGCGCAGAGAGGAATCTCAATAATAATTAAGAACAAATTAAAACATGTTATAACTAGTTGGGAGGCCATAAATGAAAATATGATTAAAATGAATATAAATATGTTTTGGGAAAAAAGTTACAATTCTAGGAGTGTATGGCATAAGCCAAGATGAATCGCCTACGAAGAAAGATGAGTTCTATGGAAACTTGAATAACTTAATAAACGAAATTGGGAACTCAAGAGAAATTATTATGATGGGAGATTTTAATCGTAGAACTGGCACCAGGATTGGAAGTGAAGTGGTCGGTCCTTTAGGAGAGGAGAAAATTAATGATAACGGCGAAAGACTTATAGAAATATGTGAGCAGTACTCGTTAAAAATTACAAACAGATTTGATCAACACAAAAACGTTCATAAATACACAAGATATCAAGATACTTTACAGCAGAGATCAATAATAGATTATACAATTCTTGGACGAAATACGGATTTGAAAATACAAGATGTTAGAGTGTATAGAGGCCCAACCTGTGACAGTGATCGTTATTTGGTAATGCAAACATATTTGTTCCATATTTTAATAAGAGTGACGACAAGAAAGACAAATTGGAGACATCAGAATTACGCACACACCTCTATATAATATTCAGTTGTTAGAGGACGATAGTATTTTATACCTTTACCGCAAGAGGCTGGACGAAAAGTTAATTGAAAATACATTTGATACTCCTGAAAAACAATATCAGTATATTGTCGAAAATATACATATGGCTTCTAGGGAGGCTTTGGGAGAAAAGGAAATGGAGAATAAGAAAACTTATTTTTGGAACAAGGAGATTAAGAATGATGTAGATGATAAAAAAGTAAATATCTTAAATGATTAAGTACAAAAAATTTGACGGACAAAATGGAGTATAAAAAAGCACAAGGAAAGATAAGAAAGAAGGTGACAGAAGAAAAGAATAAATATTGGGAAAGAACCTGTGAAAGAATTCAGACGAATATTGGAGGGAAAAGGTGTTCAGGTCATGGAGAACTTTGCAAAATTTTACGAAAGCCAGGACACAATAAAATCAATATTCAGGGAATTTCTTTAAATGAATGGAAATTATATTTTAGCAAGCTATTGACTGAAGATCGTTTGGAATTTTTAAGTGGAATTGCAGAGGAAACTGATGATCAAAACAGAACGAGTATACATTTAGATATTGAGACAATAGAGATAGCAATTGGAAGTTTAAAAAAAATGGAACGGCTTGTGGGGAAGAAGGAGTACAGCCAGTGTTAATTAAATATGGTACAAGGAAATTATTTGAATTATTATGGAGCCTTTTTTAGAGATGCCTAAACGGAGAAGATGTACAAGAAAAATGGAAAATTGGGTTGATATCAGTCGCTCATAAGAAAGGAAGAAAGGATGAGCGCAATAATTATAGAGGAATCACCGTAATGAATGTTTTTAGCCGTATATATGGAAAAATAATCAAATACTATTTGGAAGAAAATTATAAACGTAAGGAGAATGAAGTAGAAGCAGGCTTTAGGTCTGAGAGATCTATAATTGATCACATATTTGTGGTAAAACAATTTATTGAAAAGACGAATAACAAAAACCAACAAGTTCATTTCACGTTTGTGGATTTAGAAAAGGCATATGACACTGTACCTTTACAAAAATTGTGGGAAGCATTATTTAAGATATTTATACATAAAGCACTGTCAAACTGGAGCAAAAAATGTCAGGAATGGGAGTACCAAATAATAATTGCTGAAGAATATGATGACATGGAGTTTATGTTCAAAAATTATTGGCCAAAAATTATTGGACGAATACGATAACTGGGGTTTGAAAATAAATTTAGAAAAAATCATTTTATATGGGATCTGGATCCGAAACCGAAGATTTGATATTAGAAGATAAAAAGGGATATATTAGAGGATGTAAAGAGTTTGAATATCAGGGAGTAAAATTAGATAGAGAGGATAAACAAGAAAGTGATATTAAGAACAGAATAAATAAAGGTAGAGCAATAACAGCAATGATGAATAGAGTATTATGGAACAGACATATAATCAGGAAAAATAAGTTACATAATTCAATAGTGAGAAGTACTGTCACATATGGAGCTGAAGTTTGGAAATTCAACAAAAACTTAGAACAAAAACTTATGTCGATGGAAATGGATTTCTTGAGGAGAGCAGCAAGATGTTCAAAATTAGACAAAATAAGAAATACTGTCATAAGAGAAAAAATGAATATTGGTTATTCGATAGTAGATTATATACGGTATAAGCAATTAAATTGGTATGGGCACGTACGACGAATGCAAGAAGAAAGATCACCCAGGAAAACATTGGAATGGTGTCCACCTGGAAGAAGGAGGAGAGGAAGACCTTGAAACTCCCGGATGCAGGAAATAAGAACTGGAATGAGAGCAAGAGGACTGGAGGACATGGATTGGATGGAGAGAGACGAGTGGAGAAGAAAAATAAAACTTTAGGCGCAGAAAGATGTGTAAATATTAGAATTCTGTATATAAATAAAATATATATATATATATATATATATATATATATATATATATATAGGGTTCTTTCGCCTCTCCCGAGCTCTTGCTAGATTCCCTCACTACCGGCTGCCTTTGAGCGCGCGCATCTTCTAGCAGCGGCACTCGGCAGTACTGTATCATCCAGCAATATGAACAAGCGATTAAATCTAGAGCAACGCATTTTTGTGTGTAAAAGTTATTTTCATTGTTAATCACCAAGCCGTGTTCGCACAGAGTATATTCAAAAGTTCCCTGGTGAAGTGTCTCCTTTCAGATTTACAATTCACGAGATTATAAAGAAATTCGAAACCACTAGTTTTGTGTTTAAAAAAAAACGAAAGCGTAAACGTACAATTTTAACAGAGAAAAAGTTTGACCAAACAGGCGCAAGATTTGAACATACACCAACAAAATCCATACCAAGATTAGCACAACAGGTGGGAATTTCAAAGTCTTCTTCACATAGAGCAACTAAATTGTTAAAACTAAAACCTTATAACTGTACTTGTGTCCATTGTTTAAAACAAGGTGACCCAGTATCACGGATGCATTGTGAATTGTTTCTTTCATCAGTGAATGACGTTTTAATTGATCCGCAGCTTCTATTTTTTTTGCGACGAGGCGTGGTTCGACCTAAATGGTCATGTCAACACTCATAACAATCGATACTGGGCATTTAAAAATCAACATCGCGTTCACGATTTCCCTCATTATGATCGGAAAGTTGGAGTTTGGTGTGCTGTTAGTGCTAGACACATAATCGGTTCAATATTTTACGAGCAGACTGTAAATGCAGAGAGGTACCGAAATCACATTTTGACCCCATTTTTTCGTGAACTGACAGAACAAGAGAAATCATATGGGTGGTTTCAACAAGATTCTGCTACTGCTCATACAGCAGAGAAGCCCATGAATAAAATTAGGGAAATGTTTCAAGATAGAGTAATTAGTGCTGGTGTATGGACCTCTCGCTCCCCTGATCTAACAGTGAGTGAGTTTTACTTGTGGGGTGACCTGAAAGACAAACTTTATGAGACAAATCCTCATACATTGGAAGAACTAAACAAAATATTAGAAATGAAATCGGAAACATTACAGTCGCCCAACTTAATCAAGTGAATCAGAATGTGTTTTCCCGACATAATGCCTGTTTAGACGAGGGTGGACGACATTTCCAACATCTTCTATAAGGTATGATTTTTATACATGCTTTACGCGCAGAGTTTACGTAGGAGCAAAGCCGGCTGTGGCACACCCAACCGCGTACAGGTAAAATGTGTGTGCCCGTTCGGTTATAAATGAAGAAGCTTGTGTTCATACGAGTATATATATATATATATATATATATACTACAAACTTCTAGGGCTTATAGAGAGGACTGTATAGATAATATTTAAAAGGAACCTTTGTTCGCAAAACTTATCGTTTTCGTGCTGCATGTACAAGTTCGCATTTAACGTTTAAATCTCTCGCGTCTGTCGGGGATAAATAGACAGTAAATTAATTATTTATGACTCATTTAATTACATTTACACAATCCAACATTCACTGATTTCGTGACAATGCCCAATGTCAAGGGAAAAATAAAGAAATTATCACTGTAAGAATAAGATTGAGCGAGAGTACCAGAACATGATTCGTAGGTACAATGTGTGCAACGAGCTTGGTGGTCGCCACATCGAACGGCTGTTGCACCAACCACAATGTTAACTATAGTAGAGGATTTCGGTTATTTTGTGTACAGGTTCACTCTAGAAACCGCCATGTTCCATTCGCCATACTGTGTGTTCTAATGCCACCCACTCCAGATTACTTGTTTCGGGTTCCGCGCTGGGAGGATAGATGGCGTTAATGTAGTTATTTTTCAATTTACGCGTATATCATATAATTTAATTAATCCTTAAATTGGCAATTTGTTCTACAAGAATCATTTATCTATTTATTTATTTTTATTTTTAATAACTCCTCCATGGTATGACAGGCCAAGAAGGATCTTTGTCTAACACCTTTGTCTGCACGCCTCACAACCACATGTGTGGGAGAGCTTCGAGCTAGTGTGAAGTAAGTAAGCAATATTAGTGTGCCTATTTTTATTTAAACTACAAAGATATTCCACTCTCACCGGAAACGGAGCGAACACAGACAGTCAAAGAGTGTTAGTGGGAAGACTTCCTCAACACCCTCCAATGGTATGACCAGTTGGTTGGGTCTTTCCATCCAGGTGTGACGAGAATTACAGTTCGGATGAGTCCGTCTCTGCCTTTCCTCCACATATGGTACGGAAGATCGTCTTCTTGAAGTAGGTCGACGTCGCCTACTCGAATTCTACCTGACGTTTTCTGTGGGCTCCTTACTTGATCAAAACGTCTTAGGAGCATCAGATATTCCTTGCTCCATCGTTTCCAGAAATCGTCGGTTGATTTCTGACGGAGTCTAAATAGTTTGGTCAAGACTGTGTTCTTTGGCTCCGGTCCAGTTGGCAAAGTATTTAGTCTAACAGGAAGTGGGATGGTGTCAGAGTGCCTTCGTCCTTCTGAATGATTGGTCTGGAGTTCAATGCGGCTTCAATGCTGGCTAGTGAGGTTTGCAATCCGTCGTCGTCAATAGTTCCACAGACAGCGTTTGACGGAACCAACCACTTCTCCCACTATCTTCCCCACCAAGCCGCGCGTGGAGATTTAAACTTCCAGTTTATTCTTTGGCAAGAGAGGAATTGATGGGTCTACTCGGCGGTGACAGATGTACAAAGTTCGGCCAGATCTTTATTTGCAACATTGTCACTGTATATAGTTTCTAGGCACCAACATGTGAGAGAGTTTCAAGGTAGTGTGAAATAAGTACAATAAAAGCTCCTTATTTGCGGTTCCCTTATTCGCGTTTTCATTATTCACGGGTTAAAAAATTGTGACACAGTTTCTTTATTTACGGGTAAAAATGTACTTATTCGCGGATCCAGTTGGTATATTACAAGGATTAGTATCCTTTATTAACGCATCGGCAATCTTTTTTTACTTCAGGCAAGTGTCAACGCGGCTTTTACAAAGAGTGATTCAAATCAAATGGACATATTAATATCAAAGTAAAACAAGTCTTATTGTCGCTAAGCCTAAAGTTCATTGTTAAAAGCCACCGCCGCTATATTTCACGTGCCGCTATGTCCGTTGATAAATTCCGCCCTCGCCACGATCGGTGATTTACTATTTCAACTTTTCATTCGTTGCAATAATTTTGACTGAATAACACGTGTCTCTTCTCATTTGTTGCGCATTTTTAATGTCAAGTAAAAGGAAAATTGTTCAAAATCTCTCATTAATTGATTTTATTTTGGAACCTTGGAACGTATCCTCTATATACCCATACAAATGATCATTCCATATTCGCGGTTTCTCTATTCGCAGCATATTTGCAGAACATATCCCCCGCGAATAAGGAGCTTTTACTGTACGTCATATTGATGGTGGAACTACTTTTATTAAATAAAACTACAAAGATATTTCACTCTCACAATACATAAGAGAGTGTTTAGTAGGAAGACATCCCTCTACAACATGTGTTAATCACAGAGATAGATGATCATACAGCTAGTGTAAGGGTGATATGTGATCAGCATATCGCGTCCCCTAACCGTTATAGCTGGTTTACTGAATCTAGAGCCGCTACTTATTGTAGCTACCAAAATCCTTCACGATGCTGGGTGGGCACCAGTCCCATTCTGACCGAAATTATATGTAGAAATGTGTTCCCCTCGAACGAGTGCAGGTCACTCGGCTTCGGCGCGGGACTTATTTTTAATAAAGCTATAAAAAATGAATCAGTAGATATTATTTAAATTGGTGTCAAATTATACAACAATATGCAAATAGGCAATGACTTACGGCAATCCATGATTTCTTTTCACAAGAGTCCCACATGTTTAAGTAAGTTGTTATTAGAAACTGTTATCAAAAGAAATATAAATTCCATAAACCAAAACAGAGTAGAAGAATAAATTCAACTTGCTGAGGAATTCACTCAGCTTACTGCGTGACGGACTTTAATTAGCCACGCATTCCCTGATTTTCAGAACGTTTTGGCATGCAGTGTGTGAACATAAATATAAAAACACAGAAGGACGTGTAAATACGCTCTTTAAACCAAAACTTAACTGAGTGGATATTTTTAATTTATTTGAATTTCACCAACACGTAACGGGGTCGGCTAAAATACGAGGTATTTACAACAAATATTTGACTTTTTATAAACTGTGGTTATAGAGGGGAAATGACTGTTAAACGTTAATATGATTACGTCCTGCAATTGTTTAAACTGTATTTTATGGACATAGAAGTCCAGTATTTTCTTTACTGCATTGCAGATATCCCACCCAACAGCAATTTTTTTCTTCTTCTCCTTCTTTTTCTAAATTAGTACAACAGTTCAGGTGGGCCCTCACTTCCTCCTCCATTCATCTCTGTCCTTCGACAGCTGTCTCAAATTTCCCATTTTTGCCCTCTGAAGATCCCACCACACACAATCCCACCATCTTGATCTGGGTCGACCTCTTGATTTTGTTCCCTCAGGATATAATAATAATAATAATAATAATAATAATAATAATAATAATAATAATAATAATGATAATAATAATGATAATAATAATGCTTTATTTTAGCTGGTAGAATTTAGGTCATAAGGCCATCTCTTCCGCTCAACCAGCTATAGTAAAATTATACAAAAATTAATTATAGATGTATTACAATTTTAAGATATTATTAAAAATATAGACTAAACAAAAGACAATGGTGATGTGATCTAATACTTGCTAATACTAACAAAAACATGGAATAAAATAAACTTAGAATAATATAAAAACATTAAGTAAGTAAAACTTCCATGATGATTATTTACAAAATGCTCTATATGGTTGTTATGCAGTTAATGTTTTCATTGTGTCGAACTTAAGATATCAGTTAATTTGGATTTAAATAATGACAATGACTGACAGTCCCTGACATGACTGGGAAGTGAGTTCCATGCTCTAGTCATAGATATAGTGTAGGATTCAGTCCTGTGCTGTGGTATCAAAAGTAAAGGAGAGTCTTGTGATCTTGTTTCGTAAATTGTGATGAGCCGATAAATTTTGAAGACGTGTTGATAAATAATTTGGTAAATATGTGTACAAGATTTGGAATAATAAACATGTGAATGTAAAGTTCTTCTGTCATTTGAATCTAACTTTTTTATTATCCTCTATTCGATTCATATGCCCCAGTCATCTCAACGTGTTGTTATGTCCACTTCTTTATATAGTTCATACAGTTCACTATTATATCTGCTTCTCCACATTTGACTGCACCAAAAATCTTCTCAGAATCTTCTTTCAAATTTAGCTATGTGATCGGACATTCGTCTTTTAATGCTACACTGGAAGGATGATCATCTAACTCTATGATTAACACAGCCGACTGGTAGACCAAGGGCCTTCTAGGCCTGTCGCGCTATGGAGTTCACTTTAGGAGTCTCAGCGCCATACGTTAGAACTGGTCTAATCAAAGTTTTATAAAAATGTATTTTAATTTCTCTTGAAATTATTTTATTCTTTATTACAGGTAAAAGTGCTAATATGCACGATTGGTTGAGGAAATCTGTTAGTCACTGCAAAATATTCCAATACTGTACGAAAAACCATCACAAAAATTCAGAAATTGCGAGGAATCGAACTGCTATCACACATATCATATAGCCCTCATCTTGTGGCCTCAGATTACAATCTGTTTCAATCCATGGTCCATTTCTTCGTGAAATTTCGAAGGTATTGAAAACATCGAAGCTATGGAATTGGATCTCAACAAAATTCTTCATATCAAACAACAATGAGTGGTATTGTTACGGAATAATAAACCTCGCTGAAAGATGGCTCAATACAATAGAATCTGATGATATCTACTCTGAAAGAGTAGTTTAATTTATTGTCAGAAAACATTCCAAATAAAATGTTGTTTAAAAAATCTTCATCGAGCATTTATCGTGGTACATGTCCAACCATCTTAAAGAACTCTGTTCAATTCGTTTGATTATTGTTCCCTCTGCGTCCATATGTATTATCTCCTGACTAGAGATTTTGTTCATTTAATTAGAGATATTTAAAAGGTTTTTATTCAAACTTGCTGCGTAAAATACCAAGGAAGGAGCTTATTTTTAAAGAAGGTGATGTTTATGGTTCATCAGGAAAATTTTTAAAAGCAGTCCAGGATGCAATTGTTAATATACTTCCAGAAAACTCAAGGGAAGTTTATTTATTTAGTTATACGAAATCATCATTAAAGTGTATTTTACGTTTTGTTGAACCTGTATTTTATGTTTTGATAGCGTATTTTGTTCGAATAGGCCTATAAAGTTTAGGCTTTGTTGCCTTGTAACTACGAACTAAAGTGTCGCCGATTGTTATAATAATAGACAAAGGTAATTAAACATTGCAACATAGACTTCTTATACATACAGTACATGTTTATACGTTAAATATAATTGTCTTAAGACATTTTGTAAATTATAGCTATACATGCCCAAAGAAGAACAAATTCTCATCTCTTTAATCTTTTTTTCTTCCTGTAGCATGGCTGCCTGTCTCAATTCCTTGCTCATTTTCATGAAATTCAGTTGTAATGTGATAATACAAATAACAATAACAGTTATCTGCCAAGAAGATAATTTTCCACATTTCTTGTTTTAAAGTGCAGACTTGCCTGGAAATTCTAAAATATCCAAACCAACAGCTGCACAAAAGCGCCTTTTTCTTTTGTAAAAAATGTTGGTAACCTTTGATAACGGAACAAAAGCAGAAGAGAAAAAGAAACAAAAGAGCCGATTAACAAGTAGCGAGTAGTCTTTGTTTGTTCCAAAAAAAAACTTACGACAGACCGTAGCAAGAATCGAAAAAAAATGTTTTATTCTGATGTCTGCATTTCTCTAACTAATACAATTTTATAATAATACATGGAGTGCCAGAGGAAGTAGAAGTATAATCGATTATGTAATTGTAAATTAAAAACTTTCAAATTTAGTTCATGATACTAGAGTATATAGAGGGACTGATAGTAATTCTGATCATTTTTAGTGATGTCTAAAATAGCTATTTCAACCCGATGGAAGAAATTACACTATGATAAGATGGAAAATAATGAAACGTTTAAAGTTCACCTATTACAACAAGAATCCATAAAATAACCATATCAAAAGATTAGACCAGTATATTACAGAAAATCCTATAAGTAGAAGTATAAATGAGATGAGATTAAAAGAATAATAACTCAAGCTGCAAAAGAATATTTAGGAATGAGAAAGGAACCATATTATAAAGAAAAAAATTAAAAATTTGGAATGAGGACTTAGAACAGCTAATAAATGAAAAGAAAACGGCGTATCTAAATTATCTTAATAGGAAAACAAATGAATTATACATTAAATACAGTTCGTAGAGAAGTTAGAAAAACTAAAAGAACAATGTGGGATAAATATATAAGTGATATCGAACACGATGTACATGGAAAACAAGAAAAGGCATACAAAATTATTAAACATTTAAATAATGAAACAAGAGTTACACTTAAATTAAATAATATTCCAAAAGAAAAATGGATAGAATTCTAACAAGGATTGTAGACAGGAAAAAACCCAGAAGAAAATGAGGAAGAAATAATACAAGCAGACAAACACGTAGATTTAATAACCATAGAGGAATTAACAACTTCTATTAATCATTTCCATAACAAAAAGACACCGGGTACCGATAATATGAACATAGAATTAATTAAACCCTCAAGGGTCCCCATCTAGGGGATATGTGGATGGCGACCACAAGGTGCCCAAGCTGAGCAAAACATTGCTTCCACTTACTTGTGTTTTGCTCCTTACTTTTATCTTTAACCAATCTGGTGTTTCTTCCTTTCTTCCACTTACTTATACCAGACTCTTTTAACTTTACTATCTAACCTCTCCTGGTTAACTCTTGTTTTTTTTTCGACCCCGACGCTATTAGGGCATCTGAGGGCTTCTTCTATTTCTTCTTTTCTTTATTTTCTTTTCTTCTCCAGAAAAGCCTGACCAGAGGCTATACCACGGCAGCCCCATCACTGGTCTTGCCTTCCTTTGGCCAGCAACCAATCGAAGGGACTATTATTATGCTTTCAAGTCTTATACGAGAATTTCCTGGAAGGATCAAATTTGATGAAGATCTCTGGGTCGTACTATGAAACGCAGGAGGGAAAATTTTCTATAGGATCGTAACAGGCTTTGGCCTAATACTTGGAAGGAAGAAGAAGAAGAAGAAGAATTAATTAAATATGCATCGTTTTCTCTAAAGATTCGTCTACTAGATTTTATAAATATATGTTGGAAATTTGGATACATACCTGAAGAATGGAAAACCGCCAAAATATACCCTATATATAAAAAATGAAACATACAAGATTGTTCTAATTATAGAGGAATAAGTATATTGAATACTTGCTATAAAATTTATGCCAATATTTTAAAAAAACCGCTTAAACATAAGTATAGAAAATATCATATTGAATGTTCAAAATGGATTCAGGAAGGGAAGATCCTGTTCCGACTGTATATTCACAATGACTCAATTATTTGAAAAACATATAGAATTCAACATCCCAACACACACACACACACACACACACACATATATATATATATATAATATATGATTTATAGACTATGAAAAAGCTTTTGATATGGTAAATAGAAATAAATTATGGGATATAATGACAAATAAAGGTATTCCACAACATTTGATTATGGCTATACAAAGTTTATATGTAAATAATAAAATTGTAATAGACATGGGTTTTAAATCTAAACAACAAAAATTGGTAACAATTGTGGTGAACTTTATCACTTTCAATTTTTAATTTATATATAGACGAAGTTATGTTAAAGTGACAGATTAATTTAAATAAACATTTTAAAATAAATAATAAACTGTTGGATACAGTATTATTTGCTGATGATCAAGTAGTGGTTTCCAGTTCAGAAGATGATCTACAAAGAGCTATTTTTAATTTGTCAAAAATAAGTGCCAATTACAATTTAAAAATTTCAAAGAATAAAACTAAAATTTTAGCATTTAAAGACATGATACCTTAAGAGCAAAAATTAGTAATTGATAATAAAAATTTTAGAACATGTGAACAGTTTTAAATATCTGGACTTCATTTTATCATATGTTAAAATTGAAGATATTAATGACAAAATAAATAAATTTAATCTAATGTGTGGCACTATTAAAAGAACCCTTAAAACACAAGAAAAGAAACAAAAGTTAAATTTTATAAAGTAATGGCTGTTCCTGTATCGATGCAAGGATCAGAAATTTGGACGATCATTAAAAGACAATAACAAAGATTGGAAGCAGCTGAGATGATATTTTTAAGAAATATAACAGGAAATATGCTGGATAAGAAAAGGAATGAAGATATAAGAAAGGAATTCAATATTTTCAAACTTACAGACCGAATAATTAAATATAGGAACGACTGGAAAGAACATATTGATAGACTGCCAGAAGAAATATTTCCAAAATTATTGCTAAATTATAAACAGCACGGAAGGAGAAATGTTGGACGCCCACACAGAAGATGGTCTGAACACAATTTTAACAATTCTAACTTTCATGAACCGGAACGAGCCAACAGGCCTGGATGATGATGATGATGATTATTATTATTATTATTATTATTATTATTATTATTATTATTATTATTATTATTATTATTATTATTATTATTATTATTATTATTATTATTATTATTATTATTATTATTATTATTATTATTATTATTATTATTATTATTATTATTATTATTATTATTATAACTAACTCACTGGCTCTATTAAAACCGTAGGTTCATTGCCGCGCGGACATAAGCTCTCTATACTTTCCTTTCCTGAGCATATTTCCTCAAATCATGTTAATATTCTCCCACCTCATTCTTGGTTTACCTACTGGACGCTTTCTGTCGCGTGCTTAAATGATCCGGAGAGCTATGCCGACGCAACGATAGCATTGCTACTGAAAGGGTTATCCATGCCAGACAGATCGAAGGCGATAAGCCTTTCTTGGTCGAAAGAATTACGATCTTTAACCGTAAATTAATAATAATAATATTATTATTATATTATTATTATTATTATTATTATTATATTATTATGGTTGTTTTAATTTGGATGTGGAGCAGAAAACAAAAATGTAATATTATAAGACCAGGAGAGATGGGCAGGAGTATATATTAGAAGATGTGAAGAATTTGAGTGTTTGGGGGGTAAAATTAGGTATAAAGAGGATAGACAAGAAAGTGACATTAAGAACAGAACCAATAAATGAAGAGCAATAACAGCAATGTTAAATGGTGTCCTATGGAACAAACATGGTTATAACCATGAAAAATAAGCTACAAATATATAATTCAATAATGATAAGTACAGTCACGTATGGAGCTGAAGTATGAAAATTCAACAAAAACGTAAAACGAAAACTTATGTCGATGGAAATGGATTTCCTGAGGAGAGCAGCAAGATGTTCAAAATTATAAAAAATAAGAAATGATGTCCTACGAGTAAAAATGAATATTAAATATTCAATAGTATATTATGTAAAATATAAGCAATTAAATTTATGTGAGCATGTATGACGAATTCAAGATGAAAAGTTACCCTGAAGAACTATTGGAATGGAAGAACTCGAAACTCATAGATTCAAGAAATAAGAACTAGAATGAAAACTGGAGGACATGAAGTGGATGGATAGAGACGAGAGGAGAAGGTAAATAAAGTTCTGTGCTCAGAAAGATGTGTAAACATTGAAATTATGTATATAAATAAAAATTTGTATTATTATTAAAAATAATAATAATAATAATAATATTCTCACGTCTCGCAGGTTTTACTTGATCTTCAATTTTATCAAGAGTTTTTTATTACATGGAATAATTAATGTAACGCTTATATCATTGTCATTGTGAATCATGAGAAAATTTAAGTCATGTACCTATTGATTTAATTTTAATAAAAATGGGAAGAACGTAATTTCCCCCGATCCAAGTGTTTTTTTGCGTAAGAAGAAGTTGTGCCCACACATGAAAACGTAATGTTATTTATATGAGCTCCAGGGAAGTCACTTTGCATGCTAAAGTTGAGTCTCTTGCGAACGCAGCGCCAGTTAATAAAGTATTCAACTATTTTCACCCAACTGAAGGCTGTTCAACAATTCAGTGTTATAGGATTTCACCGACAACTTTCAGTAACTACAGGTTATAGAGGAAATATATATTTTTTAAGAACATTTATTCCTAACTGTTGGCAGGTGTCGTCGTCCTTAACTCTGTTAACATAATCTAAGTACAATATCATTAATTGGAGGCCTTTCGGAAGTTAACTTCCATCATCAACAGAATGAGAGTTCCTACAGGAGACGCATCAACACTATCAACGTCTACAGCGTCTTAAATACAACAACTAGTAGCGCATACTCATCCTGCTGATTATGGAAGTTAACTTCCGAAAGGCCTCCAATTAATAATATTTCACATACATTATGTTAACAAAATTGAGGACGACGGCACCTGCCAACAGGTACATTTTAATGTTTAATTCTTGTCTTAGTTATGACTATTCACCTCAACGGAATTTAATATGAATTGTATTAGTATTGATTTATTCCTACACGTGCTTCTTGCCTCTGGTCCCGATGGTTGCGGTTTCAAATCCGGCCGAGTTGGATGGATTTTTTAGGAAGGAAAAATCCAAGAGGCTAGTCCTCCAGGAGGGCCTTTAAGCCGTGGGTCCAGAGTCTGAAGATTTTCAGATTCGTAAAAGATCCTTAAGCCTGAATAAAGAGGCATTTAAGTAAACTTTATCGACCTCCTTCATCCTAGTAATAACTTAGTTGCCTACTAGATGTTTCATTGGGTCGATATGTAGACAGCATACCATTCATGACATCTTTGGGAAATAAGCGTAACTAAATTAATTTCGTCTGTAGGACTTATCATGTGTAGAAAATGGTGTTGCTCTTATGGATCAATTCTTGTTAGTAAGTCTTTCTTTTATGTGTGATTGATTTATTAGTTAATTCATTTCAATATATAACTAACTAACTAGCTGGCAGTATCGAACCCGTAGGTCGATGGACGCTCAGCCATAATCTCTCCATGCATCCCTATCCTGATCCAACACTTTCTAATCTTCCCCTGTATAATCTACTTCCCTCAAATCATGGTTAATGTTATTCTCCCACCTCATTCGTGATACACCAACTGGGCGTTTTCCCCTCTGGTTTTCCTACAAGAAACTTCCATGCACCTATTTCATTCCCCATTCTTGCCACACGTCTTCCCCATCGCAGTCTATGAGACTTAACTGTTATTATATCTGGCTTCTTATAAAGACCTTGTAGCTCATTGTTATGTATTCTTCTTAATCCACCTGTCTGTTTATCGCTCTTTGGTCCTATTTGAAATAAATACTTTAGTTAAATAGTTTCACTTACAACTTTGCCAAGATGGGGGTGTTCGATTTATGGAAGTAAAATTATTACGCACATATTAAATAAAGTTAGGGGCTGAACTCAATTACCGGAACAACGGCTAGCGGAGATCCCATTGAATAATCTATTTCAATGAAACATGAAGATAACTATATGTTCACCTCTGTCACTCAGTATGCGGCGTCAAATGGAAACAGCGTTCACATAAGAGCAATACTATATTGATGAAAGTTAAAAATTAAATTGTACCTGTTGGTAGGTGCCGTCGTCGTCAACTTTGTTAATATATTGTATATAGAATTAACTGGAGCGCTTTCGGAAGTTATCTTCCATCTTCTGCAGGTTGAGTTTCCGCTACTTGTTGTTGTTGTGTACGGTGACGTTTACTCCAACTGTTTATAGCAGCAACTGACTTGTTTTTGACGATCAAACCCATTATACGAGATCGTCAAAAACAAGTCAGTTGCTGCTACAAACAGTTGGAGTATACATCAACGTACACAACAACAACAAATAGCGGAAAGTTAACCTGCATAAGATGGAAGATAACATCCGAAAGCGCTCCAGTTAATTCTATATACAATATTTTAACAAAGTTGAGGACGACGGCACCTACCAAGAGGTACAATTTAATTTTTAACTTTCATCATATGACTTCACCTCAACGGAATTTGATATAAATTTTACTAGTATTGTTACTATTTTGAAGTAATGAAAAACCCTATAGTAACACCTAGCCAAGGAGAGACTATGGCCTGACTTTGGGCTGTTACGCCAATGTATATGTAGGTTCCTACACTGAGCTAATATGTAATTGCATAGGTCTATATGTCGAATTTTACATTTTAAGTCATTAAAATGAGTGTGGAAAATAAACCCTTTTCCACACCATCTTTCACCAACATAAAAATAAAATGTATCGAGTGCTGACTCATTTTAAAGTAAGCAGTACTAAGAATAATATGTTTTTATACGAACCCTAAACAGTACATTCGGGCCCGTCACCTTTAAATGGGCGCTACTTACCCTTAAAATCCGTTCTCAACAAGATAACATGTATAACTAGAAACGTTTCAATATACATAAAACTAGATACCATACCTCATATCTGACATGGGCAGCATTTTTCATGAGGAAGAAAACTGAATGTCGCTCTCTCACCATATTTGATATGAACATTCTAAATGGCGGCTCTGAATTGAGCAATATAACAGTACACCTAATGTCTTATTTACACAATGTTAATAATTTAATTAAAGTAAGAAATTCAACATAGTATAAAATAAAATATTGTACGACACAAGGATGGAACCCTTTTATATACGAGTTGAAATTTTTCAACTCATACGTAACGCACCGTCTTCCTCCTTCATTCTACTATAGTCTGTCCGTGGAATATGTAGAGAAATTCGCCAGATTTCCGATTAGACATCTTTTTCGCTTCAAGATCTAGAGTGAAATGAGTAATTTCACGTGATCTGTTCTCCCTCCTGCACTTCCTTTTGTGGTCTCATTGGCCGTGCATTTTTTCCCGCCACGTGCATAGATGGCTTATTTCGAACAGCTTCTCCTACAGATACTACGGACAGACTATATATGTTATTCCCCTGGTTTTCCTAAAAGCAATTTACATTCCCTCATTTAATTTCCCATTCGTCACTCTTCTCTTGCCCACCTTACAAGGGAACTGTCAACCATAGCATGCAGAGACCTACCTTGAAATTTCTCCCAGAGAAGCGTTGTGATGTACCGAGGCCGTGTTCAAAATATGATCTGCCGCTTTTAATTGCAAGGCATTAAAATCCAGCGTAAAATCTCTCATTTAAACAATAGGAAAGTAATACAACTCCTGAATTGAGAGATTTGTTAATCCTCAATAAGTGCCATCCGTGCCGCACCAGCCTCACTCCACACCGCACCGCTCTAAGTTAAGTAGGAACGTCCAACTACTACACCCAGGGAGTTACCATTGCTGGATTCTGACTTCCATTTCTGGGCCTTGCAGTTAAAAACGGCAGTTTTTGGACACTTGAAGCTTATCCGGCAAAAATTTCAAGTTAGGTTTCGGCATGTAATGGTTGACAGTTCCCTTGTACTTCAATGAGACTTACTGTTCTTATTGCATCTGTTTTCCCGTTAAGATCATGTAGCTTCCTCTTAGTAGTGATCTCCTTTCATCTTATTCTTGGTCTACCTACTGGGTGCTTTCCCTCTGATTTTCCTATAAGCAGTTTCTATTCCCCTCTTTCATTCCCAACTCGTCCCACATATCTTGCCCAGCACAGTCTACGAGACTTAACTGTTCTTATTATATCTGGTTTCCTAAAATATCATGTACCGTAGCTCACTGTTATGTAGTCTTCTCCATTCGTCTGTCCGTTCGTTTCTCTTTGGTCTAAATTTTTTTCCTAAGAAATTTATTCTCAAATACTTGTAATCTTTTCTCTTCCTTGCAGTTTGCATTGACACAGAATGAAATACTGGCATGTTTGTGATTATTTCGTAGAGGATTTACAGGCCTATTTGTTTAAAATTGTCCAATTAGGCTCTACATTATTCTCAAATACTTGTTTTTCCCCTCTTCGTCGTCTTCTTCTTTTAAAGAATGCTAAGAATGGCTACATGGTGTAAGGTAGTCCACTAGTTTTGTATTGTCAGACAAGTTAGCACATTATGGAGAGACGCGTTTCACGATGAATTCTGCAACTCTGCGGAAACTCTGAACCTCATTACTGGCAAGACAAAGGCTGTCAGTAGCAGCGACTTCCATCTTCTGTCTCCATGTAACCTTCATTCCTTATATATTTCATCCAAATCATAATTTTTGAAAATATATCCCTCCATTTGTCAAATTAACATAAACGTTAAGATATTGAACATAAAACCCATCAGTTTCAAGCTAATTGTGGCACAATAAATAGAACATTGAATAATAAAGCCCATAAACAAACAAAATTAAAATTTTATAAAAACAATGGTAGTCCATGTCCTTTTGTATAGGGGTGAATCTTGGATTATCACTACCAAACAAGAAAGTAAAATCCAAGCAGCCGAGATGAAATTTTAAGAAGAGTAAAATGATGCATTAGAATGGATCAGATAAGAAACAAGGATATCCATGAAGAACTACAGATCTACTCCATAAAAGAAAAGATATTTAACAGCAATATTCAGTGGAAAGAACATGTAGAAATAATGGAAAACAGTAGATTGCCAAATAAAATATTACATTATTTTCCGAGAGGAAGAAGATATGTCGGACGCCCTCGGAAGAGATGGTCTTAGATCTATTAGTGAAGACGGAACAGGCAACTAAAGCCTAAATCAGGAAGTAAAGAAGAAGGAGAAGTTATTATCCAATAAAAGCTTGTACATATTCAAACGTGCAGCTGAGAAGTACCCAAGCTACAGGAAAGAAATTCCTACGCGAATGATACATAGGTACCAAAAGGTGAGGTTAGAACTAAAGATTCTATCCATATTTATTTTTCTGGTTCTTCATACTAGATGGTTAATAAAGGGCTCAAGAAGATTATTATTTATAGTAGTAGTAGTAGGAGGAGGAGGAGGAGTAATTGAAGAAATAAGACTGAAATGTTTTGGCCACTGACACGATGATAGGATACCTAAGATGATATTAAATTTTGAAGAGAAGAAAGGGGAAACCAAAAGAACAATGGGTTCAAGGAGTGCAAATAGTAGCATGGTGTCTAGAGGATTAACAGAGAGTGATGCAGAGAATAGGGATTTATGGAGGAGTAAAATTTACAGTGGGTTTTAGGAAAACTACTGTATTGTAGAGAAATTCCTAATAAAGAATAAGATTATTATTATTTTTATTATCAGGAATTTCCATTAGAATTACCTTTTCTTTTCTTCCCAAGCTAGAAATTGAATCAAATAATTAATGTATGTCAAAATTAGAAAATATATGTATTTTAGCTGTTTAAGAGATGGGCTATATCGCATGTGGAATAATCCATTAACAAGCCAACAGAGTCACGATTCCGCAAACTTGAGCACAGATATGTTAAAACAACAGGAACAAACACAGATTGTCGTTACCTAGCAACCACGCTTACGTCATAACTTGTTTGTTTTTACGCCAATTTACCAATGTTACCACATGTAAGAAATCAAACATCTTAAAACACCTTACGCGAACATTCCACACCGTATGTTCATCGCCTCAAAGAGGATGTAACTAACAAGGGAACTTTCAACCATTGCATGCCGGAATCTACCTAGAAATATCTCCCAGACAACCAAGGTCGTGTCCAAAAAAAATATCTGCCGTTTTTAACTGCAAGGTGCAGAAATCGAAGTCAGAATCCAGCAATGGCAACTCACTGTGCGGAGGGAATGAACTCCCCACTTGGATAAGAGTAGAGTGGAGTGAGTAGGGATGCGGTGCGGACGGCAGGCAGTCATGGTTATGCAATCTACCATTTCACGAGTTGTATTGCTTCCCTAAATGAGAGATTTGGCTCTGGATTTTAGTGCCTTGCAGTTAAAAATGCAGATTTTTTGGGCCCTGTCTTGATACATCACAACGATTCTCTGAATAAATTTCAAAGCAGGTTTCGGCATGCAATGGTTGATAGTTCCCTTGTAAGTTATTACTTGAATGAGAAATACCAAATTCATTTTTCTCAGAGGCTCTAATTTAGACCTGAGATTTCTTTACGAACCCGAAAACCTTCAGACTTGTGTCTTCAACATCCTTTCCAGAGATTCCTCTAATGGATTTCCCCTTCCTAAATATCCTTCTACCCAAGTAGGTTTCAATCCGTGAACTGCGGTGACCACTGAAGGTGACAGATGTAAACAGGAGTCAGTTTGATTACTACAGCCACTTTTAACGCAAGTTTGTTGTGATTTGAAGGACGTTTTGAGGTCAAATGGTGGCATTTATACTAGAGTAATATAAGAAGAATACAGACTACAACAATTCATTTTGGGTGCGATGTGGACAAGAGGCGTTTAGGAAACGAGTTCCATAGATGTGCTGTGAACTTTTGCACACTCAGAAAATAGTTGGTAAGACCGAATTATAAATAACACTTTCCTAGTTATAGAGATTGTTTTTGCGCGATAGTGCGTTTTATCGTACTTACAGCAAAGGCGACCATGATTGAAAATTCAACTTCCTACATTTCGGAGTTGTCAATCTAAATAAATATATTGTAATATTACACAATACAACCACGTGTGGGAAGTAAAACACTGCCCTTTATGTGTACTACGTACAATGTATATACAATAATATATCCAAAAGGTAGCGTTAATGTACATTATACGAAACAACTCACCGATTTTATATGAACTAAACTTTATTTGAAACAATATAAAACAATAAATACGTACTTGCCGCCATTTTATCATCGATTGGTGTCACAGCCTGCTATAGTTTCAACTAATAAACACTGCCCACACTATTAACGTTAGTCAGTTGTTTATAATGAACGCAAATATTTCCAACTAAATAATATTATTTTACTATTATTTATTATTTTGAAAACACCATCGCGCAAAACAAAAAGTACAACGCACGTTTGTGAAGTGTTTTAGAGAATCTCGGAAATTAAAAACCTCGCTATCCTTCGGATTTTAAACATTTTCCTCGATTCTATAAAAAGCACTTCCCAACCTCGCATCTTAATATACTATTGTTTCATAATATCTCATAAGAACATAGTATGTCCTTTACTATAAACAGCTTCTCTGATAAGTAATCAAATTATTTAAATTTGTATCAAATTAAACAACAGTAGGTAAGTAGGTCCCGAGTATGAAGACTTTCAGGCTCGTAAAAGAAACTTAAGCCTGAATAAATATGCTTTAAATAAAATTCTCCGTCCTTCATCATCGTACATTATTTGTCTACTAGATGTCACATTGTGTTGGAATGTTGATCGCATATAATTCAAAACATCTGTTCCAAATAACCCTAACTAAATTAACATGGTCTAGTAACTCCTAACAAAGGAGAGGCTAAGGTCCAACATTGGGTTGTTACGCCATCCTAGACAGATGTACATCCATCCATAGCAATTCTGCCCGAAGGCAGATCCTTCACTGCAATGGCATTTTCATGCTATGCTTGCAGCTTTAGTAGGGAATTATACGTGTGGTAGCTTCCCGTTGTTCTCCACACCGGTGAAGGATGATGCTGACGATGATGATAATGATAAGGATGATGATGATGATGATGGCCATATGATTTCGGGGACCGTTTGGGCCTTAAGTTTTCCTGACATTTGTCTTACAGGTGAGGAAAAACCCCGATAAAAACCTCACCCAGAAAAACTGCCCCGACCGGGGATCGAACCCGGGCCCGCTGCGTGACAACGCAGCATGCTACCTCGAGACCACAGCGGTGGACCTAGACAGATATAATATATAATAACTTAGTTTTGCAAATAATGCTTCGCTGCAGTCTGACACATTAAAATAACCTAACTAACTGGCACTATCGAACCCGTAGATTCACGGCCGCGCGGACATAAGCTCTCCATACATCTCTATCCTGAGTTAAAGCATTCCAATCATTCCCTGTATAATCTACTTCCCTCAAATCATAGTTAATATAATTCTCTCATCTCATTCTTGCTCTACCAACTGGCCGTTTTCCCACTGGTTTACCTACAAGAAGCTTCCATGCACGTCTTTCATTCCCCATTCCTGCCACATGTCCTGCCCATAGCAGTCTACGAAACTTAACTGTTTTTATTATATCTGGCTTCCTATAAAGACCATGTAATTCACTGTTAGCAGTCTTCTCCATTCACCTGTCTGCTCATCTCTGTTTGGTCCAAATTTTCCTAAGAACTTTAATCTCAAATACTCGTAATCTCCTTTTCTCCCTTAAAGTAAGCGTCCATGTTTCGCATCCATATAATATAACTGGTAGAATAATAGTTTTATGTATTTTCAGATTAACGTTTTTTTTAAAGGAGTTGGGACATCAAGAGTCAGCAATGCATAATAGCATGCATTTCCAGAATTGAGCCTACGTTTAATTTGTTTGTGCATCTCATTTCTATTTGCGATTATTGTTCCTAGGTATTTGAATTCAGCCATTTCCTCAAAATTCCCCTCATTTGTCATGTGCTTTCCATTTCCATTATATAATGTATTTCTATGTGTGACCATATATTTAGTTTTACTGATATTTACTTCCAGTCCTAATTTCTTAATGTTACTCAATAGTGTGTGCGTGTTGTCCTTTAGTATCTCCTCGCTATCGGCCAATAGTACTACATCATCAGCATAAACTAACAGCTTATTAATACCATTGAGTTGTAAGCCTTCCTCGTTCTCTAAAGATTTAATGGCATGCTCTAGTACAAGATTAAATAGTAGATGAGATAGTGCATCTCCTTGCTTCAGACGATTCTGGATTTCAAAAGTGTCCGAAAAATGTTTGCCTACACGCACCCTACTCTTTGTGCCATTTAGACACATTCGTATAAGTCTAACTAACTTCTTAGGAATTCCGAACTCCAGCAGGATACTATATAACTTCTCCATCTTAATTGAATCATATGCCTTTTTAAAGTCCACGTATAGTTGATGTACAGTACCATTATATTCCCATTTCTTTTCTAAAATCTGTCTTATACTAAAAATCTGATCTGTTGTAGACCTGCTTCTTTTTGGAGGCGTTCAACTGGAATTTCTAGAAGGGATAAAATATGAAACTGTACAATTAATCGAAAGATAAATGTTCAAACTTTAATTGAATATTTCATTTAAAAAATTGAAAATTGCATGGTCATGTAAAAAGAATGATAGAATTCAGATTCCCAAGATGTATACTAGGATGGTGCCACTTGGTAAAAGAAGAAGAGGACGACCACAAAAAACGTGGATTGATGGTGTTTGAACAGCATGAGGGAAAAAGGTTTCGACGATGAAGATTGGAATGACAGAAAATTGTGGAGGAAAATGACAGTAGATTACTCAGAGTTCCGGTTCGAATCCCGTCCAGGCATTTATTGTTCTTATCATACCATATTAAGCTTGCATTGCTCAATGTTAAACATTTAATTATAACACACACATATATATATATATGTGTGTGTGTGTGTGTGTTATAATTATATATATATATATATATATGACATGAAAAAAAATAAATGCCTGAACCGGGATTTGATCCCTAAGTCCTAGCACAAACAATTATTTTTCCTTCCTTTATATGGTTCTCAGTCATGAGAGACAACTGGACATCGTTCTCACTGCCACGGCTTGTAGAACCCATAACAAATAAGTATTATACACAATAAAAGCTCCTTATCCACGTTTCCGTTATTCGTGTTTTTTCATTTCCAGGAATTGGCGGCTAAATATTTATTTATTCGCGGATCCAATCGGTATATTAGAAGGATTAGGTAACCTTTATTAACCCATCGGTAACTTTTTTTACGCAGGTACGTGCCAAGGCGGCTTTTACGAAGAGTAATTCAACCCAAATAGACAAATAAATATTAAAGCAAAAAAAACCGTATTGTCACTAAGCTTAAAGTTCGTTATTAAAAGCGGTCGCCGCCGTATTTGTGTGTCCTTTGATTAATACCGCCCTAGCCACGATCGGTGTTTTATTGTTTCAACTTGTCATTCGTTCCCAGTTTATAATGTCCAGTAACAGGAAAGAAAAACAGTTCTGAAGCTGAAAAAAGTAGTGTTGGCACTTAAAGTAAAAATAAAAATGCTCGACCGTTTACTCGTTTCCATCCATACCACACTGTTTCATTGTTAATGAATCAACTGTACGATTCATCAAGGAATCCAAAGACAAAATAAGGAAGTCTGTTAATAGAAATTGTTCAAAATCTCTCATTAAATTGATTTTATTTTGATAATTTTTATTTGATTTTGGAATCCTGGAACATATCCCCTATATACCCATACAAATTATCATTCCATGTTCACGATGTTTGTATTCGTGGCATATTTACGGAACATATACCCCGCAAATAAGGAGCTATTACTATATACAGTACAATCTCCTTATTCGCGGGAAATATATTCCATATATATATATATATATATATATATATATATATCCCATCCATCCATAGTAATTCTGCCCGAAGGCAGGTCTTTCACTGAAATCACAGCATTTTCATGCTATGCTTTGCAGTTTTACTAGTGAATTATAGGTGTGGTAGCTTCCCGTTGCCTTCCACTCCGGTGAACGATGATCATAAGGATGATGATGGCCGGATGATTTTCGGGGACCGTTGGGCCATAAGCTTCCTGACATTTGTCTTACAGGTGAGGAAAAACCACGAAAAAAACCTCACCCAAGAGCCTGTCCCTACCGGGAATCGAACCTGGGCCCGCTACGTGACAAGGCAGCACACTACCTCGAGACCACAGCTGTGGACATATCTGTATATTAAAAGCTTCTTATTCGCGGGGAATACGTTCCGTAAATATGCCATATATATATATATATATATATATATATAGTAAAAGTTCTTTATTCGAGGGGAATATGTTCCGTAAATATGTCATGAATACAGAAATGTATATATATATATATTCATCCATCCATAGTAATTCTGCCCGAAGGCAGGTCCTTCATTGCAATCATAGCATTTTCATGCTATGCTTTGCAGCTTTACTAGGGAATTGTAGGTGTGGTAGCTTCCCGTTGCTTTCCACACCGGTGAAGGATGATGATGATGATAATAATGATAAGGATGATGATGATGTCCATATGATTTCGGGGACCGTTGGGCCTTAAAGTTTTCCTGACATTTGTCTTACAGGTGAGGAAAAACCCCGATAAAATCTCACCGAGAAAAAACTGTCCCGACCGGGGTTCGAACCCCGGCCCGCTGCGTGACCACAGCGTTGGACTATATATATATATATATATATATATATATATATATATATATACTGTAAAATTTGTTTAATGTGGAACGTGAATAATGCGGAAATCTGTCCAATGTGAACAAATTTACCGGTCCCGGCAAAATAATAAAAATTTTACGTGTATTTATATTGTATAAAACGGAATATGTCCGACGTGGAAACGGATGGATATTTCTACAAAATTCATGAAATAAATTTTTATATGGCGGAAAGATAGAGAGAGAAATAAATAGGTTTCCTCTTCATTGAATTCCCGTTAGGCGAATTTACAATAAGTGATGATTCCTGCCGCCCGCCCCGGGGTGAAGTAAGAGTTTCTACCTGTATCTGGAATTTTCTTTCGGTCTCACTGTACATCCGTTTTTCGAAATACAGGTTCGATTTACAAATATTTGGCATGTGACATCTGTATTACAAATAACCAGTGCACTGTAAAATCTTAAATTAGTTTAAGATCTGTGACCGATTATGTACGTATCTTTAACAAGCAGCGTTCTGAATTTACGGAATAAAGATGGCTAAATCGTATGTATCATTGTCATTAAACAAAAAAAAAGTAAAAGTGATCGAAGATAAAGAAAAACAAATTCTCAGTACGCGAAATTATGACTAAATTTAAATGTGAATAAACCCAAGTTTGTGTGGTTTTAAAACACGCAGGAAAAATAACCAATGGATGGATGCAAGGAAATGGTTAAATGAAGAGCAAAAAATAAATAAAATAAAATAATTAAGAAATCAACGAGGTGTGTTTTACAAATCCACGATAAAAAAAAATCTCCAAATTTCCGGATCGTTGCTCCAAAGTCAAGCTCTAGCTGTTGCTATATCCTTAGGGAATAACGATTTAAATTCATCTTCAGGTTGGTTGTGGACAGTTTTAAACGACGACACAGTGTAGTGTGGAATGAAATTTGCAGGGAATCAAAGGATGTGGACGAAAGTATAGTTAGTGAGTTGAAACCGAAACTGCATACTTTAATTTCAGGATACGCGCCTAAGAGACATTTTTAACGCTGATGAAACGGGACTGCTTTTTTCGCGCGTTACCGTCCAAGTCGCTCGTACATACTAAACTTCACTTTCCAACGGCAGCGGAACTGCAATTAATCCAAGGTACATAAAATGACATATATGGTGCTCTATAATCAAATATTTTAAAATATTTTTTGTTTTTTTTTATAATGCGGACAAAAATTGGTCCCATGCGATTCCGCTTTGAACAAGTTTTACTATATATATATATATATATATATGTGTGTGTGTGTGTGTATATAACACGTTTCACAGCATCTTCCCACACCCAACAATTACGAGTAATCTACAGTAATTTTCCCTCACATTTCTCTGTCATTCCAGTCTCCATCGTGTAATCCTTTTTCCCTCATGCTGCTCAAAACACCATCAATCCGCCTCATTTTTGGCTCCCCCTTCTTCTTCTACCAAGTGGCACCCATTCAAGTATTCTTCTTGGGAATCTGTCTTGTGTCATTCTTTTTGCATGACCATACCATTGTAATTGTTTGTTGTATATGAAATGCTCAATTGAAATTTGGACATCCGTCTTTTGTTTAATTACACTGCTTCTTACTTTATCTTTTCTAGAATATTAACGAGCAAATTAAAAAATCATATGTTTGACTTGCAGAGGAATTCAATTAGTTTACGCAATACCTACGTGACGAAGTTTTAATGTATGTGAGTGTACATGTTGAGGGACGTGTAGCAAACAGCGCTAATGGAGAGTTCATATGCAGTTATCCGGCGGGTTTCTCTTAATTGTTATTTTACTGGCGACTGTGATACATGGTCTCCCATTTGCTAACACACAGCGGAATTTTCTTAATTTGCCTTCCAGAATAAAAAATAGTTATTCTACTTTGCATTAAACGGTTGTTAAGTCAGTTTATTTTTGTCAAAATATGACAGGATTAGTTTTATGAGATATGTCCGGGATTTTCCTGTTTTATTAAATTAAAAAATAGCTGACCATTTTGTTAAATATCCTCCTGTGATATTACAGTTTTTATGAATCCCTTAATACTGTACCTTTTACAGAAGTGTCCGCCATGATATGACCAACACTTCAAAAGCAAATTTACTGTTTCTGCATTCTGAATAGTCAGTAAGGACTTACAATTAACACCAAAATGTAAGAAACTTGATACAGTGACGATGATAACGGTAGTTCGGGTAATGTGGACCCTTTTGTTTGATTGGATCCTGTAAATACTTCTTTAATTGGTGCTGCCCTCGAACAGAAAATACTTTAACTTATTCCCCTCATCAAATTTGATGGATTCAAGGCCAGTTTCTTTTATTCTTTGTGCGAAGAAGGGTTTATTTGAAATATTTATGAAAATTACCACTTTAAAAGTTTTTCTAACTAAGAATCAAATCTTAATTTCTGCTATTGAATATTACAAATGTTGAAAAAAACTCCCAAATATATTATATTATGAGGATGCTTCTTTAATATACTGACAGGTTTGGTTTGTTATTATGTGACATGGTGGCTGTATAAAATAGTTAAACATAACAAAGGATTTCGGTTAATGTGGACCCTCCACGAGGACCTGGGTCCACTTTACACAAATACGTATATTTTATCAATGAGTATGCTATCTGTAAAAAAACCATTCACTTAATTAATTTCATTTAATATCCTTGTAATTTTACTAAACGCAAAGACCGTCGTTTTCTGCAGATAGGTGACGTGCGAATGTTACAATGAACAATAATTTTTCAAAATATTAAATAAATATCAACGCTTTCTAATTATGATCAGTCATAAATACTTTCAGATTAATCTGTGCTTGTTTGTATAAATTAATAGAGTAAATAAACTTAAAAATATACTAAAAGCTAAGGTGGACTATGGGATCCACTTTATCCAAATATGGAGGATAAAGTGGACCTTCCTTCTAATGTAAAAAAGTTTATAAATTATGAAGATGTTTCATATTTGAATAAAATAACAATGCTATTTCATAGTTACAACACTAATGATTCATCCATCCAGAGTAATTCTGCCCGAAGGCAGGTCTTTTACTGCAATCATAGCATTTTCATGCTATGCTTTGCATCTTTACTAGGGAGTTATAGGTGTGGTAGCTTTCCGTTGCTTTCCACACCGTGAAGGATGATGATGATAATGATAAGGATGATCATGATGGCCGGATGATTTTCGGAGACCGTTGGGCCCTAAGCTTCCTGACATTTGTCTTACAGGTGAGGAAAAACACCGATAGATACCTCATCTAGGATCCTGTCCCGACCGGGAATCGAACCCGGGCCCCCTGCGTGACAAGGCAGCACGCTACCTCGAGACAACAGCGGTGGAACAAGAAACAACAAATTCAAAACAGGGGTCCAAATTACACGAAGTTCCTCTAATAATAGCTACCAAATAAAACTAATACAGGTTTTCCACTTTACAGCAGTTCGCCCTTGATTCTTGCTTTCCAGAGATTCCTAATTTCCCATTGTCCCTCTCCCACACTCCTCTTCGCCATGGCCTCTAATAATAAATAATAATAATAATAATAATAATAATAATAATAATAATAATAATAATTATTTATCTATATACAGATTTTGATTGTTTACACATACTTTTGTGCCTAAAGTTATATTTTCTTTGTCCATTCGTCCCTGTTTTATACATTCCATGTCCTTTAGTCCTCTTGTTCTCATTCCAGTTCTTATTTCTTGCATCCATTCGTTTTGAGGTCTTCCTTTCTTTCTTTTTCCAGGTGGATTCCATCCAAATGTTTTTCTGGGTAGACTTTCTTCTTGGATTCCTCGTACATGCCCATACCAATTTAGTTGTTAATTCTTATATAATCTACTATTCAATATTTAATATTCATTTTTTTCTGATGTGACCCTTTTTTACACAGTTTTGAAGATCTTGTTGCTCTCCTCAAGAAATCCATTCCCGTCAACATAATTTTTTGTTGAATTTCCTTGCTTCAGCTACATATGTGTCAGCACATCTCACTATTGTTGTTTTATCTTATTTATCTTATTTTTACTTGTTGTATATCTGTTCCATAGGACACAATTTAACACTGCTTTTATTGTTCTACCTTTATTTATTCTGTTTTAATGTAATTTTCTTGTCTATCCTCTTTATCTATTTTCATCCCTTAATATTCAAATTCTTCATATCCTATAATATAGCTTTTTTGATCTTCTAATATTAAATCTTCGGTTTCTGCTCCACATTCCATATAATGTTTTTTTTTTAATTTATATTCAAACCCCAATTATCGTATTCATCCGATAATTTTCTGAACATAAACTCCATATCATCTTATTCTTCCGCAATCAGTCTATCATCTTGTCATCCGCAAATAATAATAATGATAATAAGAATTATTATTATTATTCATTTATTTATTTATAAGCAGGTTTACAATGTAATAAACATCTTGCTGTGCCCAAAGCTTTATAAATGTTTATCTTCCTTCTCCATTCTTCTCTATCTTCCCATTCCAATTTTTTCAGACCTAGCTCACTCGTAGCTCTTCTTACATCTTCCATTCATTTAAATGTAGGTCAACCTCTGTTTTCTATCCCAAGTGGAATGCATTCCAAATAATAATAATAATAACTTAGATGGGTTAAAGTAAGCAGATGCACTTTGTCTTCTACTATTCAATTTTGTACTAGAGCATGCCTTCAATCTTTATTGAAGTCATTCCCTAAAGGTGTCTATATAGACCCATTTGACCTGCAAGGGGTCCATATGAATGTGAGTAGCATTGTGTCAAAAATTAATTTGTTGTTGATGAATTTATAAAGAAAATCGATATTAGAATGGCAGGGGGTCTACAAAAAAAAGGTTCGTGATTTACGAGACAAAAATATTTAGTGACCTCTGCTTTAGATGATAAAGAAGGCATACAAATCAAGGGTACTAAAAAGTTTCTGGTAGGCCTATATGTTGCTAATGTAGCATTATTAGGTGATAGCCAGGAGATAATTGGGGCTAACACACACACTCTATTGAGTAACACTAAGATATTGGGACTGGAAGTAAACATCAATAAAACTAAATATATGGTCACTCATAGAAATATTATCATTACTGTATATAATGGAAAAGGATAGTTAATAACAAACTAGGGAAATTTTGAGAAGTGGCTGAATTCAAATACCTAGGAACAATAATTACAAATAGGAATGGGGTGAATAAATAAATTAGACATAGGCATAGTTTTGAAAATGCATGCTAATTATGCGTTATAGGGACTCCTGTCTTCCCAACTTGTATAAAGAAAACTTAATTTTGAAAACAAAATGTACTTACATACACACCCACACCCACACACACATAATATTTGTCAAACGACACTAGATTATATTTTATGATTTTTTTTTTGTTTTCTTCTCTGGTGATGGCGGAATTACTATCCATTTCTTAGTTTGGGACACTTGGAAGGCACTCAAAATATCTTCTTGCATCTTGTAAGCCCATGTTTCCCTTAACAGAGATTTAGGTCCTCTCCCCCCTATAGAGAAGAATTTGAACCATACTAATTTAGTTACACTTGTTTTCGTATAGATGTCATTCTGAGTGGTCCGTGGTCAGCGTTCCGCCTTATACTGACATCTAGGAAACCAAGGTAATACTAGGACGGGAAAATTCGGTAAATTTTGCTTAGAGGCCTTTTCATTCAGACTTAAGGATTTTTACGAGCCTGAAAATCTTCAGACTCGGGACCCACGGCTTATAAAGTCCCTCCCGGAGGACTTGCTCCTTGGATTTTTCCATCCTAAAAAAATCCATTGACCCCGGCCGGGATTGAACCCGCGACCTCGGGACCAGAGGCAAGGAGCATAACCACTAGTCCACCGCGGCGACCACTCAAAATATATAAAGCTTATTCTCTCAGTTATATTTATGGAAGCGAAACATTTGCTCTTACTTTAAGGGGGGCAAAATATTACGAGTGCTAAAAAATAAAAGTTCTTAGCAAATTTTTGTACCAAAGAGAGAAGAACACAAAGGCGAATACAGAAGACTAGATAAAAGTGAGCTATATGATATTTGTGGGAAACCAGATACATTAAGAACAGTTAAGAGTTATAGACTGCAAAGCCAGGACATGTAGCACTAATCGGGAATGAAACAAGGGCATGGATTCTTCTCGTAGGGAACCAGTGGAAAAGAGTCCAGTACATAGGCCGATAATGTGGTCGGAAAATAACATTAACTATAGTTTGAGAAAAGTAGATTATACAGGGGACGTTTCGAGAACATTTTCTCAGGATAGAGATGTATGGAGAGAGCTAATGTCTGCCGGCCATGAACCTACGAATTCAATAGTGTCATTGAATTAGTTAATAATGATAATAATATCTAATGATATAGTTATTTGTTGTGGATCGCTTATGATTCGGAGGTTTTGGTGTAGTTGGATGATTGTATATTGTTTAATGTTTAAATTAGAGGGTGTTGTATTCGTGGTGACACATACAACCCCTTCTCATTAATCATGGTAGCTCTCATTCACCCCCTGGAGAGTTTATAATGCCTTACAACGCAGGGTGTATTCAATTCACTAGTTTTGTATCGTGTGAGGTTCCTATATTGAAGTCTGCAGTCCTGCTTTTTTTCATTAGCTGATTTTTCTTCTGTGTAATGTACGCCCTCTACAAAGCTTTGTCAAAGACACAGCAAAGTGCAAAGTTGTGTGTGTGTTTATTTGTTCCGAGGCGCCTGATTTAATCAATTGCTTTCCTGTGCTCACAGAAATGCCCTATTCTAAAATGTGACTAGCTTTTTCCTTCTTGTCTGCAAAATATATCAGCATTATATACAAATTATTTATATACTCTCTTTTTATACCTAAGTCCAATTATTCTGTCATTAATTAATATATTTATATGTAGATTTTAAATGTTTATATTATCTTTCCGTGCCTAAAATTGCATTTTCTTTCTCCACTCGTCCCTATCCATCCATTCCATATCCTCCAGTTATCTTGTTCTCATTCTAGTTCAATGTTTTTCCGGGTAACCTTTCTACCAATTTTAACAGCTTCTATCTTATATAATCTACAACTGAGTATTTAATATTCATTTTTTCTCGTATGAATTTATCTGTCATTAATAATAATAATAATAATAATAATAATAATAATAATAATAATAATAATAATAATTCCATTCGTGCATTAGTTTATGGGAGTGAAACTTGGGTAATGACCAAAAAATCACAAAGTACAATGCAAAGCGTAGAAATGAACTTCCTTAGAAGAACAAAAGGCTGCACAAGATTGGATCGGATAAAGAATGAAGATATAAGAACAGGGTTAAATATAGATCCATTGATTGATAGAATCAAAGAATAGAGAGATAAATGGTTTAGATATGTAGAAATAATGAATATAACAAGGTTATCAAAGCAGCATTTAACTACAAGCCAAGGGGTTCAAGGAATGTAGGAAGGCCAGTGAAAAGATGGACAGAAAAACTGTGAGACGGAACAGGCAATTTGCCTAGCCCGTGAAGTGAAGAAGCAAAAGATGATGATGATGATGATGATGATAATAATAATAATAATAATAATAAATAATAATAATAATAATAATAGTATTATTTATTCTGACAGAGATAAGCGCTTCTCTTCCACTCAATCAGCAGGAATATACAACAGATTTACATTAAAATTGGAACCAAAGAGAGTTAAACAGCGAGGCGAGTGGAAAAGACTTCATAATAGTGAGCTACTTCATCTTAATGGTAAACCAGATGTAATAGGAACAGTTAAGTCTCGTAAATCGAGATGGGAAATACTTGTGGCAAGACTCGTGAATGAAAGAGGGGTACGGAAACTCCTTATATGAGAGCCAGAGGGAAAACGCCAAGTTGCTAGACGAACTTCATTGTCATTTTTTTCAGTTTGTTGCACTGTTTAGGCATATTAAAAAAATAGATATTAATGGAATTATGAAAACATCCTGTATGCACTATTAAGGAATTAAATGAAGCAAATTTCAGAGACAGTTTTAGAGCTGGCAGTAAGCATAACTCTATTTTAATAAGCAGATCGTTCTTCTAGAAAGATCGCTCAGGTATAAAACACTTTTCATTACATTTATGTACAGAGTCCCGTGAGACTGTAAACCCAGTCGCCATCGTAAAAATATTTATTACACATAAAATGATGACTTCCTTTCATATTATAATATGTCTTACATTAGATTATGTTGTGTGCAGGCAAATAACTTCTCCAAATGTACATGTGCAATAAAAATACAGTATAGACTTTCACACTAACTCACTGGAACTATCGAACCCGCGCGGACAAGAGATCTCCATACATCCCTATCCTGATATAATTTTTCCAATTATTCCCTGTATAATCTACTTTTCTCAAGTCATACTTAATATAATTCTCTCACCTCTTTCTTGGTCTACCAACTGGGCGTTTTCCCTCTGGTTTTCCTACAAGAAGCTTCCATACATATATTTCATTCCCCTTTCGTGTCACATGTCCTGCCCATCGCAGTCTACGAGACTTAATTGTTCTCATTATATCTGACTTCCTATAAAGACCATGTAATTCACTGTTAGCAATCTTCTCCACTCACCTGTCTATTCATCTCTCTTTGGTCCAAAGTTTCCTCCGATTGAGGGTCTTTCCACTTTTTCAGCGGTTGCCCTTTTACCAGCCGGCTGCTGGTCCTTCACATCCACATGTGTCAATCACAGAGGTAGATGATCAACAGCCAGTGTAGGGGTGACATGTGGTTAGCATGTCGAGTCCCCCAGCCGTTATAGCTGGTTCCTCAACCTGGAGCCGCTACTTATTGTAGCTACACAATTGCCTCACGATGCTGGGTGGGCACTGGTCCCATACTGGCCGAAATACTATGAGAAAATTTCTTCCCCCATGGAGACTCGAACCAGCGCAAGTCCCGTAGCTCTGCGCCAAGGCTTCCTACCTTAACCGCTCGGCTACGGCGCGGGACCCAAAGTTTCCTAAGAACTTTATTCTCAAATACTCGTAATCTCCTTTCCTCCCTTAAAGTAAGAGTTCATGTTTCGCACCCATATATTATAACTGGTAGAATAATACTCAAATGAAAAAAAAAATAACTCGCCACTGAAATGTACTACTGGAGACGTGCTGCAAGAATATCCAGGAAGGATAAAATTATAAATTCATATATAAAAGAAAAAATTCAGGTACAATATTCAATATTAGATTTTATAAAGAAGAAACAATTAAATTGGTACGGACACATTAGAAGGATGGAAGAAGGAAGACTACCTAAGATAATCATGGATTGGGAACCACAGGGAAGGAAAAAGAAGGGTAGACCAAATATTACGTGGATTTAGGGAATCAATGAAACTAAGAGAGAATGGGAAATAGAAGGAGATATATGGATGAACAGACAAGAATGGAAAAATGTGTTGTAACAAATGTGTAGTTAACTGTGAACATGGGTACCGGAAAAATGTATATTCATTGCAAAAGCCGGAATAATAAAAAAATAATAATACTTTTATATAATTTTCAGTTTAACGTCAAGAGTCTCTATAATGCATAATAGCACGCATTTCCAGAATTGAGCCTATGTTTAATTTCTTTGTGCATCTCATTCCTATTTGTGATTATTGTTCCTAGGTATTTTAATTCAGCCACTTCCTCAAAATTTCCCCTCATTTGTGATTAGCTGTCCATTCCCATAATATAATGCATTTCTACGTGTGACCATATATTTAGTTTTATTGATATTTACTCCCAGTCCCAATTTCTTAGTGTTACTCAATAGTATGTGGGTGTTGGCCTTTAGTATTCCTTCGCTATCGCCCAATAGTACTACATCATCAGCATAAACTAACAGTTTATTAATAATGAGTTGTAGGCCTTTTTCATCCTCTAAAGATTTAATGGCATGCTCTAGTACAAAATTAAATAGTAGAGGAGATAGCCCATACCCTTGCTTGAACCCAATGTGGATTTCAAAACCATCTGAAAACTGTTTGCCTACAAGCACTAGGAACAATAATTACAGCAGAAATGAGATGCAGGAAGAAATATGTACACATAGGCACAACTCTGAGAAAGTTATACTTTTATGCATTACAGGGACTCTTGTCGTCCCAACTTGTCTGAAAAAAGTAAAACTGAAAATATATAAAACTGTTATTCTCACAGTTATATGGATACGAAACATGGACTCTTACTTTAAAGGAGGAGCTGTATCGCTGTCAAACATGAAGTCATGACTGTATCGTGGGATCTAGGACCTCAAAGTACTGGAGAGCAAGACTGCTGTGTTAGATGCAGCACATTAGACAACAACAACTTTAAAGGAGGAAAAATGTTGGAATAGACAAGGGATTGGGGGAGATTAAATAATAGTGAGCTACATAATATTTATGAAAAACCAGATGTCCTATGCACACTTGATTCTCGTAGACTGCAACGTGAAGGACATGTGGTACGAATGGGAATGAAAGAGGGGAATAGACACTCGTAAGAAGGCACCCGAAGAAAAACCATAATTTACTTACCAACTTATTAACTAACTTACTGGTAATATCGACCCCGTAGGTTCATGGCGTAACATCTCCACTAATCCCTGTCCTGATGTAATGTTTTCCAATCATCCCCTGTTTAATATACATCCCTCCAATCAATTACTGTTAGTCTCTTATCTCATTCTTGGCCTACCTACTAGATGATTTCCCTCTGATTTCCTTATAGACTTTATATGCCCCTCTTTTATTCCCCATTCGTGCCCATCTCAGTCTACGAAACTTAACATTCCTTATTATATCTGGTTTCACATAAAGGCCATATAGTTCACTGTTATGAAGTATTCTCCATTCAACTGTCTGTTCACCTCTCTTTGGTCCAAAAATTTTCGTAAGAACTTTATTCTCAAATACTCGTAACCTTATCTCCTCCTTTATGTGTGTAGCCTATGCCTAATATGAATTTATGCATATTAATGTTCTAAATAATTCATAATTGTTATTATATTTATATGAATGCAAAAAATAGGAACATTAGAGAATTATATCAGGGAATTAGTATAGAGAAGAAAGGGTTTCAGGCTAGAACAAACATAATTCGGAATGAAAATGGGGATATGATTGCAGATTCTAGGAGTATATTAAATAGATGGAAAGGTTACTTTAATCAGCTATTAAATATACATACAGAACAGGACATTGAGGAGGATAATTTACAGACAGCAGAAATGCTAGTCGCAGAGCCAAGTGCATTAGAGGTTGAAATGGCGATTGAAAAATTGAAGATGTATAAAGCATCAGGTTCAGATGAGATCCCAGCAGAACTGATAAAATCAGGGGGAGAAAATTGATGGACAAGATACGCTGGTTGCTTAGTAAGATTTGGGAAAAAGAAGCTCTTCTAGATGAATGGAAGGAATCAATTATCATACCAATAGTTGAATGCAGGCTTTCACGGCCGGTAATCATGATGTTGAGTGATTCCGGGTTCTGTGGCCGTGGTCCATAGTTGGTGTTGATACCAGACGTTTCGCCCTCAACTGCGGAGGGCATCTTCAGTGGCGAGTGCTTCTAGGCGTGTTTCCTGGTCGGAAGCTCTACTTAGAGTGAACGCTGCGGGTGTTGTATTGATACTAGTGGTGGGAGCAGGGTGAGCGGGCGTGGCTCTTGCTGATTGGCTAATGGTCGTCTCCTTGTTGTCCCTAGTGTTGATGCATTTATTTTCTAGTGTACGGTACCAGGCCTTAGACAGTTTAATACCTTCCTCTTTTCTGTTAATATTTTCCTTATGCTTGTGTATTTCTATAGCCTCTCGATATAATCTAGGGAAATAATAGGAAGTTGTGGCTAAAACTTGTGTATCATCGAATAGAATCTGGTGTCCATTCATAATGGCATGTTCTGCTACAGCCGATTTATCCATTTCTCCTTGTCTGCAGTTTCTTTTGTGTTCTGATAAACGGGTGGCTATACTTCTTTTTGTGGTCCCTATGTATGGTTTACCACACGAACAAGGAAGTCGATATACGCCGCAAGTGGAGAGAGGTGGCCGAGGATCCTTAGCTGAGCGAAGGCAGTCTTCTATTTTTCTTGTAGGTCTGTAAACTGTTTTTATGTTGTATTTTCGTAGGAGTTTTCCGATACGATCTGTGACTCTTTGTACATATGGTAAGTAGGCTATGCTGGTTGAGGGTGTGTTATCCATTCTGACGTGCTGTCTTCGTGGATGTATGGTTTGTCTTATTTCCTTGGATGTGTAGCCATTTTTCTGGAAACAATTGAACAGATGGTGTTGTTCTTGTTTATGCCAACCACAACACCTTAAACAAGAACAACACCATCTGTTCAATTGTTTCCAGAAAAATGGCTACACATCCAAGGAAATAAGACAAACCATACATCCACGAAGACAGCACGTCAGAATGGATAACACACCCTCAACCAGCATAGCCTACTTACCATATGTACAAAGAGTCACAGATCGTATCGGAAAACTCCTACGAAAATACAACATAAAACAGTTTACAGACCTACAAGAAAAATAGAAGACTGCCTTCGCTCAGCTAAGGATCCTCGGCCACCTCTCTCCACTTGCGGCGTATATCGACTTCCTTGTTCGTGTGGTAAACCATACATAGGGACCACAAAAAGAAGTATAGCCACCCGTTTATCAGAACACAAAAGAAACTGCAGACAAGGAGAAATGGATAAATCGGCTGTAGCAGAACATGCCATTATGAATGGACACCAGATTCTATTCGATGATACACAAGTTTTAGCCACAACTTCCTATTATTTCCCTAGATTATATCGAGAGGCTATAGAAATACACAAGCATAAGGAAAATATTAACAGAAAAGAGGAAGGTATTAAACTGTCTAAGGCCTGGTACCGTACACTAGAAAATAAATGCATCAACACTAGGGACAACAAGGAGACGACCATTAGCCAATCAGCAAGAGCCACGCCCGCTCACCCTGCTCCCACCACTAGTATCAATACAACACCCGCAGCGTTCACTCTAAGTAGAGCTTCCGACCAGGAAACACGCCTAGAAGCACTCGCCACTGAAGATGCCCTCCGCAGTTGAGGGCGAAACGTCTGGTATCAACACCAACTATGGACCACGGCCACAGAACCCGGAATCACTCAACATCACAATTATCATACCAATTTATAAGAAAGGAGATAAAACAGATTGCAACAACTACAGGGGCATCTCATTACTTTCAACTTCGTACAAAATTCTAACAAATATATTAGTAAGCAGACTTACTCCTATATTGATGACATTCTAGGAGATCATCAATGTGCATTTAGAAGAAACAGGTCTACAACAGATCAGATTTTCAGTTTAAGACAGATTTTAGAGAAGAAATGGGAATATAATGGTACTGTACATCAACTATATGTAGACTTCAAAAAAGCATATGATTCAATTAAGAGGGAGAAGTTATATAGTATCCTGCTGGAGTTCGGAATTCCTAAAAAGTTAGTTAGACTTATACGAATGTGTCTAAATGGCTCAAAGAGTAGGGTGCGTGTAGGCAAACAGTTTTCAGACACTTTTGGAATCCAGAATGGGTTGAAGCAAGGAGATGCACTATCTCCTTTACTATTTAATTTTGTACTAGAGCATGCCATTAAATCTTTAGAGAATGAGGAAGGCTTACAACTCAATGGTATTATCAACTTTTATAAGATTCATGATGTGTTCCGTTGAGGTTTATTCAAAATTAATATAAAATTACAGAATATTCACCTGAAAGGTCCGTCTCCTCAACTTAATTATCATTTAACTGTAGCGCTTTCGGGACTTGTCCCATCATCGGCAGGATTCAAAACTGGTGTTTCACTGAAGATCTGGTAGAGGGGGTTGCATGTATTTGGTTCGTTTTCGTTTATCAGGCTGTCGTTGTGAGCTGCTTTCATGATTTCCATCTCTTCGAGTACGTTTATCTTCGCTGGATTATTTCTCTGTGCATTACTGTTAGGGTGTTTTCAATATTTAACATGCGATGTCCTTCATGGATAACGTGTTTTGCATAGCTTGATTTACCTTCTGCGTGAATGAAGTCTCGAAAATGTTCTTTGAATCTGATGTTAAAACTCCTGTTTGTCCTTCCTATATAAAATTTGTTGCAGTCCTTGCATGTCAGTTTATAAACTCCTTTGCTGTTGAAAATGTTATTTTCTTCAATGTTATTGTTTATTATGTTGTTTAATTTTTTATTGGTTCTGTATGTTATTTTTACGTTTTTGTCGGCTTTCTTTAGTGCATTGGCTAATTTTGTTGTTTCTTTTTCCTGTGTATGTAAGTGTTATCCATGTTTTCTTGTTGTTGTCAGATTCTTTTTCTAGTGTTGTTCTTCCTTTTTTGTTTTTTTACGAGCTTATCTATGAATTCTTCATTATAGCCATTGGTTTTTTGCCATATACTTAATGTAGTGAGTTCTTGGATATAATTGTCTTTGCTTAATGGGAGCTTCAACATTCTACTGACTAAGCTATTAAATGTACTAATTTTCTGTTGAAAAGGGTGTGTAGAATTTTTGTTTATGTGTTGTTCTTCCTTTTTTGTTTTTTTACGAGCTTACATAAACAAAAATTCTACACACCCTTTTCAACAGAAAATTAGTACATTTAATAGCTTAGTCAGTAGAATGTTGAAACTCCCATTAAGCAAAGACAATTATATCCAAGAACTCAACTACATTAAGTATATGGCAAAAAACAATGGCTATAATGAAGAATTCATAGATAAGCTCGTAAAAAAACAAAAAAGGAAGAACAACATAACCAACATAACTAAACTAGAAAAAGAATCTGACAACAACAAGAAAACATGGATAACACTTACATACACAGGAAAAGAAACAACAAAATTAGCCAATGCACTAAAGAAAGCCGACAAAAACGTAAAAATAGCATACAGAACCAATAAAAAATTAAACAACATAATAAACAATAACATTGAAGAAAATAACATTTTCAACAGCAAAGGAGTTTATAAACTGACATGCAAGGACTGCAACAAATTTTATATAGGAAGGACAAACAGGAGTTTTAACATCAGATTCAAAGAACATTTTCGAGACTTCATTCACGCAGAAGGTAAATCAAGCTATGCAAAACACGTTATCCATGAAGGACATCGCATGTTAAATATTGAAAACACCCTAACAGTAATGCACAGAGAAAATAATCCAGCGAAGATAAACGTACTCGAAGAGATGGAAATCATGAAAGCAGCTCACAACGACAGCCTGATAAACGAAAACGAACCAAATACATGCAACCCCCTCTACCAGATCTTCAGTGAAACACCAGTTTTGAATCCTGCCGATGATGGGACAAGTCCCGAAAGCGCTACAGTTAAATGATAATTAAGTTGAGGAGACGGACCTTTCAGGTGAATATTCTGTAATTTTATATTAATTTCAATGGTATTAATAAGCTGTTAGTGTATGCTGATGATGTAGTACTACTGGCCGATAGCGAGGAGATACTAAAGGCCAACACGCACACACTATTGAGTAACACTAAGAAATTAGGACTGGAAATAAATATCAGTAAAACTAAATATATGGTCACACGTAGAAATTCAGTATATAATGGAAGTGGACAGCTAATGACAAATGAGAGAAATTTTGAGGAAGTGGCTGAATTCAAATACCTAGGAACAATAATCACAAATAGGAATGAGATGCAAAAAGAAATTAAACATAGGCTCAATTCTGGAAATGCATGCTATTATGCATTGCAGAGACTTTTGATGTCCCAACTCCTTTCAAAAAACGTTAAGCTGAAAATATATATAAAACTATTATTCTACCAGTTATATTATATGGATGCGAAACCTGGACTCTTACTTTAAGGGAGGAAAGGAGATTACGAGTATTTGAGAATAAAGTTCTTAGGAAAATGTTTGGATCAAAGAGAGATGAACAGACAGGTGAATGGAGAAGACTACATAACAATGAACTACATGGTCTTTATAGGAAGCCAGATATAATAAGAACAGTTAAGTCTCGTAGACTGCGATGGGCAGGACATGGTGCGCGTATGGGGAATGAAAGACGTGCATGGAAACTTCTTGTAGGAAAGCCAGAGGGAAAACGCCCAGTTGGTAGACCAAGAATGAGGTGGGAGAACAACATTAACTATGATTTGAGGGAAGTAGATTATACAGGGAATGATTGGAAAGCATTAGCTCAGGATAGGGATGTATGGAGAGCTTATGTCCGCGCGGCCATGAACCTTCGGGTTCGATAGTGCCAGTGAGTTAGTTAGTTAGTTATTATATTTATATTTATTCCTGGTGAAGTGAAGGAGAAGACTTTATGTTTTAACCCCATCAGGTAAAATAAATAAACTACATAATAGTCTATCAGTCGCATCCATATGGATAACTAAGGAAAAGTTATTATAAACAGGAGTGTGGTGCAGAAAGTAATTATACATAGGCTCAGTTCTGAAAATGCATGTTGATATACACTTGTAACCCATCCATTTTCAAAAATAAGTTAAAGTAAAAATATATAAATCTGTTATTATTCAGGGAATACTATATGGCTGTGAAACATGAACTCTTACTTTAAGAGAGGAAATAATAAAGGATAAACTGGGGGACACAGGCTTAATAGGGACACTTAAATGTTGTTCTTTCTACTGAAATCTAAGACACCCAGAGAAAGTGCTAGTATCTGTCAACTAACCTCTTGTATTTAATGTAACAAAACCAATTATAAGACATTTTGTTTCTCGTTTGGTTATTTTAAGATTTCACAACAAAGAATCGGTGTTCCAGTAGGTGAAATAATAGCCTCGTACATTCTGTATTCCTTTTTTTTTAACTAATGGTCTAATTACGAAAACATTTTTGCTAAATTATGAAGTATTATCTCCAAAGAGATTAGGAAAATCCCCGTTATTGTCGACAATTTTTTAAGTATTGCCAACCTATGAAAATTGAAACACTGTATTTCGAGTGAATAGGGACAATAACTTTCGGTTGAATATGGACAGCGTGTTTCGCTAATTTATTTGTAGCAGATGAGTAGTTGCACAGAAGTCGATTTGTATAGAGCTATTAAAGCATTCCGTCAGAGCAGGAGCTTGTATCATCCGGCAGAGTTATTTGGGGTACCTCGTTCATGTCTTTACTCTCACGGTAACAGCGTGTGTGACAATCCGATGAAAATAATCGGTTGGTAGTCATTAATAAATTATTCCATTTTCTGCACGTGGGTTTGAATTACATTTCAACAATGTAAGAAAGACAGTTTTTTGCTTCGCGGAGAAAAATGCAGTAAGCATGATAATGATACTGGAGATCCTAAAAATAATAACATTAAGTGTGCGTTTTTGTTTATAAAATGTAGTGTCATGATACAGGACGTGAATGGTATCATGAAAAGTGTGTTGGAGCTAATGGAAGAAAAACATTTGTAGGCCTAATATAAAGAAATAAATCTGATTATATAATAGTTTCTATTAAAATGATGTTATAAAATTGTGTTGAAATGGAACGACATAAATATTACACCGAAATAAGCCATTTTAAACTGTCCCTATTCACCCTAAAAAATTATGATAAAAGTACTGGAATATAAATTGCAATAATTCCTTGTGCATTTGATCGATCAGACTATAACTGGTACAAAATGTTGATGAAGATTATATTAATCATGAAGTACAAAACATATATGTCTTACCGATAATGAAACCTATATTACAGACTTTCCTATTTTGTCCCGATTCGCTCGAGCTTACTTTAGAGTATTTGAGGAAAAAATGTTAGGAACATTGTTTTTAAAAATGAAGATCTGTTTAACAAACTTAATAACTTAATTATATATGTGGCACAATTAAAAGAATATTTAAAAACACAAAAATGGAAACAAAACTAAAATTTTATAAAGCAGTGGCGGTCCCCTTACTCTTGTATGGTAGTGCATTTTGGGTTTTAACTAAAAGAGAAGAGAAGATCATACAAGCAGCTTAAATGAGATTTCTGAGAAGTATGGCTGGCTGCAAACTTCTAGATAAAAGAAGAAGTGAAGATATTAGAAATGAGCTAAATATTTTTAAACTTTTAGATAAAATAAAAGAATCTAGAAAAAATGGAAAGAACATGTTCAAAAAATGAAAGATGATCCAAAAATTATACTTAATTACAAACCAAGAGGAGGCAGGAAAATTGATAGACCGAAAAAGAGATGGATTCAACTTTTTGAATGAGAATCTATGAGACTGGAACAAGCCACGTGGACTTAATCTGTGATTGTTGATGATGATGATGACAATTCTGGACCTCATTATTACTTTATGTATTATTATTTTATTTATTATTATTTTATTTATTATTATTGTTATTATTATTACTATTATTATTATTATTGTTATTATTATTAATATTATTATTATTATTGTTATTATTATTATTAATATTATTGTTATTATTATTGTTATTATTATTATTAATATTATTGTTATTATTATTGGTATTATTATTTATTATTGGTATTATTATTATTATTGGTATTATTATTATTATTATTGGTATTATTATTATTGGTATTATTATTATTATTGGTATTATTATTATTGGTATTATTATGGTATTATTATTATTATTATTATTATTATTTATTAGTATTATTATATATTCTTGGTATTATTATTATTATTGGTATTATTATTATTATTGGTATTATTATTATTATTGGTATTATTATTATTATTATTATTATTATTATTATTATTATTATTATTATTATTATTATTATTATTATTATTATTATTATTATTATTATTATTATTATATTATTATTATTATTATTATTATTATTATTATTATTATTAATTATTATTAATTATTATTATTATTATTATTATTATTATTATATTATTCCTCCATGGTTATTCTTTACCTTGTCGTGGTGGAGTGGCTTGCGTGCTTAAATGATCCTGAGAGCTATGCCGGCAGTAGCATTGCTGCCGATAGGGTTACCCATGCCGGACTGGTCGAAGGTGATAAGCCAGACGAAAAAAGTACCTTGGGCAAAAGAGTAACGATCTTTCATCGTAAAAATACAACCATCAAGAAATGCGGACATGGGTTCAACTGGGGTAAAATTTTCCGGAGGTCAAATAGTCCCCCATTCGGTTCTCCGGGCAGGGACTACTTCAGGGAACCCATGCCAAAGGCTCAAACACAGGGACATGTTCCTAGGAACATGGAATGTTAGGACTTTATACAATAGCGGGGCACTAGAGATATTAACACGGGGAATTACATAAATCGCCCGTGGATATAGTTGCTTTACAGGAAGTTAGGTGGCCAGGAGAAGGTAGTCAGGAATCAGGAAGCTTTGCATTATACTATGGGGGTGGCAGAAAGACCTGCGTTTGGAACAGGTTTCTTAGTCAGAAGGAGGATCCTATCTGCTATCCGAGATATTAAGTTTGTTAGTGATAGGATATCATACATAATTCTAAAGGGTAAACGACATGATTTTATAATTGTAAATGTACATGCCCCCACAGAAGATAAAGATGACAAGATCAAGGATGAGTTCTATGAAGAATTAGAATGCTTATTTGATAGCCTTTCACGATATCATATGAAAATTGTCTTAGGAGATTTTAATGCAAAAGTGGGGCGGGAAAGATATATTCAAACCAACAATAGGCAAATTCAGTCTTCATGAAGATAGTAACGACAACGGGGTTAGATTAGTCACATTTGCCACATCAAAGAATCTCATTGTTAAGAGCACAACATTTCAGCATAAGGATATTCATAAATACACCTGGACGTCCCCAGATGGAGAAACTCGGAACCAGATAGATCATGTATTAGTGGATAAACGCTGGCACTAGTAGCATCATTGCTGTTAAATCAGTAAGAGGGACAGACTGCAATTCGGATCATCATCTGATCAGAGTGAAAATCAGACAACGGCTATCGCTTATGAGAGGAACAAATGCTAAAGATTATTCTGTAAAATATGAATTAAAAAACTTGAAAAATGATGAAATGCGGCAAGAATACCAAATCAAAATTGCTAATAGATTTGAAGTACTAGAATCTTCAGATGACAATGTGGCAAACAAAGAAGAAAACTGATATAAATAAAGAATGGGAGGCTATAAGAGATACTATTAAATTGTCAGCATCAGAAAGCATTGGTTGTTTAAAAAAGAGGCAAAACAAGAAATGGTTTGATGAGGAATGTGCCGACATTGTAAAGAAAAAAGAAAGCTAGCAAAAATGAAATGGTTACACACGAGCCAAATGAGGTAAATTTAGAGCAATTGGATAGTATTAGACGGGAAACCACCAAGTTACTAAAGAGTAAAAAGAGGGAATATATGAGAGAGAAGATTAATGATCTTCAAATGATTGCAAAAAATAGGAGCATTAGAGAATTATATCAGGGAATTAGTATAGAGAAGAAAGGGTTTCAGGCTAGAACAAACATAATTCGGAATGAAAATGGGGATATGATTGCAGATTCCAGGAGTATATTAAATAGATGGAAAAGTTATTTTAATCAGCTATTAAATGTACATACAGAACAGGACATTGAGGAGGATAAGTTACAGACAGCAGAAATGCTAGTCGCAGAGCCAAGTGCATTAGAGGTTGAAATGGCGATAGATAAATTGAAGATGTATAAAGCATCAGGTTCAGATGGGATCCCAGCAGAACTGATAAAATCAGGGGGAGAAAAATTGATGGACAAGATATGCTGGTTGCTTAGTATGATTTGGGAAAAAGAAGCTCTTCCAGATGAATGGAAGGAATCAATTATCGTACCAATTTATAAGAAAGGAGATAAAAACTGATTGCAACAACTATAGGGGCATCTCATTACTTTCAACTTCGTACAAAATTCTAACAAATATACTAGTAAGCAGACTTACTCCCTATATTGATGACATTCTAGGAGATCATCAATGTGCATTTAGAAGAAACAGGTCTACAACAGATCAGATTTTTAGTATAAGACAGATTTTAGAAAAGAAATGGGAATATAATGGTACTGTACATCAACTATATGTAGACTTCAAAAAAGCATATGATTCAA